>JAODUO010001198.1:45000-52500 GCA_025642075.2 Ridgeia piscesae | reverse complement strand
ACCTTCAACCTAACCCTAACCCTAACCCTAACCCTAACTCTAACCCTAACCCTAACCCTAACCCTAACCCTAACCCTAACCCTAACCCTAACCATAACCATAACCATAACCATAACCATAACCATAACCATAACCATAATCCTAAACCTAAACCTTATTCCACATAAGAGCAACAACAAATGGGCACTTGTACGTGAGTGGTTAGCAAGTAGCCACTACCCAGTTCATCCGCTTTTAGATTTTAAACCAAATGTTGAGTCGTTAATCGAAATCAAAATGAATCGGCCATCCGGCTGTTGTAGTATCTCCGTCAGGTGTATAGCAACATGGATTTAATATGAAGTGAGCATACTGCACCGTTATTTACTTTTGCTCTTTTTCTTTATATATATATATATATATATATATATATATATATATATATATATATATATATATATATATATATATATTTTATATATATATATATATATATATATATTTATATATTATAATTTATTATATATATAAATATATATATAAATATATATATATATATATATATATATATATATATATATATATATATATGCACAAAATACATACATACACACATATACTTACACACATACACACACAAACACACACATACACACACACATACATACATACATACATACATACATACATACATACATACATACATACATACATACATACATACATACATACATACATACATACATACATACATACATATATACATACACAGATACACTCACTGTGTTTTGTTATTGTTTGTTTATAAACGTTGGTACCAGGCAGGCATCTAACACTTTTCCGTCTAACTATTTCTTTAACGTTCTATCCCACATAATCCCTTCCACCCTGCTCCCTGCTTCTCCCGCTTGTGCTATCCCATGTGTCCGAGATATGCTATTTATATTTATTCCCACATCCGGGATCTTTTACCATTACCAAGCTAAGGTACCACGGATGTACTATGTACAAATGCGTGTGGAACAGAACGACAGCATTGTCAACGTAAGAACAGCACGTGCTGTCGTTTCCAGGTCCAGCCTATGACGTCACAATACCTCTCTACGACTCCGGGGCTTCAACAACGGAGGTGTTGGGATTCTTTACAACGCCCGTAATTCAGACAATTTTGACTTCGTTCTCTTCAGGTTGGCGACCATTGCATGCATTCATGACATCACAACGCGAGTGGCATTGTTTAGTTGATGTTTATAGTTTGATCTTCACCTGGTTTAATGTAACCCATTCGGAACAGTGGCGATGCCTAACGAATAAAACTGGTATCGGTGCACACTGACGAAGTGTCGGTATGAGAACGTGGCAGCGTGGTGCCGTGTGTCGGCAGTTACATGTATTATGATAGCTAAATCATCGCAATGATGCTGGTTGAATTGTTCCATTTGTTGTATGTCGGATTCACACTAAAATGTAGACAACCCTAATTATCAAAAACGTCAACTTTATTTCATATGCATTGCAAAGCCAAATCCTTCCAATAAGCATATTTACGAAGTATGAGGAAATTGTGCAAAGCCTGTTTTGTAGGTATTTCATTCAGATATGACTGAAATTGACGAATGACTGTTTCAAAAATGTTGGACTTTCTACAGCTCCTGCTCTGCAGATATAACTTCCTGCAATTACCGTAAGGGTTATGTATTGGACGGGAACGTTCATTGGCACAATTCTACGGAAAGGACGGCTGGGGTGGACACTGGACCAGATCTATTCAGTTGGGCTAAACGGAGAGCATCAGTGAAGACGGACACGCGGAATGCAGCCACGGATAAAACAGGAGATCAAACGGACATATCGCACCGGAAGTATGCTTCAGTCGACCGGAAGCCGCACGACAGTCGCGACACATCGAGGGCAGGAAGGTGGTACAACGTGACCGCGCAGGTGCGAGATCACGTGGCCTACCTCCTCGTCGGAAATCGTGTCGTCACGCAGTCGTCGCCCTACTTCCATCCCGCTGGGGGGCGCGCGGGTCTAATCGTCGTACGTCGCCAAATTGACACCTACGACACCTACTTCAAGGCTCCCATATTTACAACAGCTGCTATGAATTATGGTAGGTTCACCCACTTTCATTTCCCGCACAACATAGCGTTAGCGCAAATACATTATTTTGTGTGTAACTTCTCCAACATTCAGGTCGAAAATATTTAAAGATGGCATCCGTAAAGTCCCAACTGTCACTTAGAATAAACTCGAATTTCGATAGTAATGTCGGCATCTAAACGTCTAAAACAACATATTCTGGGTATGCATGAATTCAACTGTACTAAACACATTTTTACACCAGCCGAAATCAAACAAGCGTACGTGTTATTTACTTGTGTAAGCATTTAAAAACGTGTGTTGTGTGTGTGTGTGTGTGTGTGTGTGTGTGTGTGTGTGTGTGTGTGTGTGTGTGTGTTTATGTATATATATATATAATAATAATAATAATAATAATAATATATAATAATATACATATATGATTGATGATATATATTAGTTTGTTGTGATGCGGTGTGTTGTGTGTGGTGCGGCGCGTGTGTGTATGTGTGTGTATATATGTGTGTTTGTGTGTTTGTGTGTGTGTATGCTTGTATGTGTGTGTTTGTGTGTGTGTGTGTGTGTGTGTGTGTGTGTGTGTGTGTGGTGTGTGTGTGTGTGTGTGTGTGTGTGTGTGTGTGTGTGTGTGTGTGTGTGTGTGTCTCTCTTTAAGCTTTAGTATAACACTGTAAAAAAGTTTTTTTTATGTGTATTGCCATTATTTGTAATCTAAGTTGTAAACATGTTATTTTCTCGTATTCGTTTAAGACATTATAGAGGTGGCTCCCGTATAAACGCCATATTAAATGTTTTAAAGGGATTCTCCTTGATTATATATATATATATATATATATATATATATATATATATATATACATACATACATACATACATACATACATACATACATACATACATACATACATACATACATACATACATACATACATTGACTAGGTCAAAATAAATGAGTCTGATTTCGACGATATTCAGTATATTACGTTTGACCTATATACTGATTCGCCATTTTTTTAAATTGCGCCGGAAAAACGCAATTTCCACTAATGGTAGTAGTTCTGTATACAGTGTTTCACCTGCCTCAGCCTCCAGCTACCGGGCCTTCTCCTGTCGACGTCCGAACGTCGTCAACCTCACCCAGCATTTCGTCCTCGACGCTGACATACCACGTGGTCCTCACAACGAGTTCTGTCGCGTCATCGGTCCTGGTCACGTGACCGGGCCGACGTACACCGTCGGCGTGAGGTTCTTCAACTACGACTGGTGGAACTCGAACGTCAGCCGAGGCAGTGCTGGCGTCATGTACAACGTCGTCGATAAGGATAACTTCGACTTCGTCTTGTTCAGGTAGTGAGTGCTAGGGATACACGCACGGATACACACACAAACACACACAAACACACACACATACACACAAATACACACACGCACATACACACATATACACACACATACATACACACATACACACACACATACACACACATACATACACACATACACACACACACACACACACACACACACACACACACACACACATACACAAACAATCACATACACTCACACACACACACATAAACACACACACACACACACACACACACACACACACACACACACACACACACACACACACACACACACACACACACACACACACACACACACACACACACACACACACACACACACACACACATACAGACACAAACACACAAACACACAAACACACAAACACACAAACACACAAACACACAAACACACAAACACACAAACACACAAACACACAAACACACAAAAACACACAAACACACAAACACACAAACACACAAACACACACACACACATATATACATACACGCATACACACACAAACACACAAACACACAAACACACACACATACACACACACACGCACGCACGCACGCACGCACCCACGCACGCACGCACGCACACACACACACACACACACACACACACACACACACACACACACAGCCTTGTTGGTCTCAATGGTTCCTTTAGTGCAATATTGAGAAGGCGCCAGGACTGCCCTAACACCAAATGATACAAATGAATGAACGCTTTAGTCAAACATTGACAACAGGATTTAGAACACAAGCACATTTAACATAACATATGCGAGTGTGTATATGTTTGTAAATATGAAATAATTGATTTTTATGGAAACTTACCTTGGCATACGTAGTATGTATTGATATTGCATTTATTATACTTACTGTTTGTCTGCTAGAAAGAGAGCCTACTATCAATTGATGTTACTACGGATTATGGAAAGCTTTATTTATCTATTTATTTATTATTATAATTTAACGTTTTGCTTTTGCCGTATAAGCTTAATTTGCTACGTACATTTTACATATACAAGTTTTGCCAATGCTGTATTTTATGGGAAATTTATTCGGATTAATATTCTGGATATATGGCACTTAATTTTTTTGTAGTATTATTATTTTATTAGTACGTTATGACGATCCCCTACATAATTTCATAATCGTATTTCGTAGACACAACGGAACAAACACTTCGCTGCTCTTACCCTTAATGTTATATTAATTATGAACCCAGAACGCTACCGTCACGATACCACCATTCTCCCCCTTTACCCGACATCTTACACGATACCACCATGCTCAATCTTGTCCGACATCTTACACGATACCACCATGCTCTATCTTGTCAGACATCTTACACGATACCACCATGCTCTATCTTGTCAGACATCTTACACGATACCATCATGCTCAATTTTGTCCGACATCTTACACGATACCATCATGCTCAATCTTGTCCGATATCTTACACGATACCACCATGCTCAATCTTGTCCGACATCGTACACGATACCATCATTCTCAATCTTTTCCGACATCTTACACGATACCATCATGCTCAATCTTGTCCGACATCTTACACGATACCACCATGCTCAATCTTGTCCGACATCTTACACGATACCATCATGCTCAATCTTGTCCGACATCTTACACGATACCACCATGCTCAATCTTGTCCGACATCTTACACGATACCATCATGCTCAATCTTGTCCGACATCTTACACGATACCACCATGCTCAATCTTGTCCGACATCTTACACGATACCACCATGCTCATCTTGTCCGACAGCTTACACGATACCACCATGCTCAATCCTTGTCCGACATCTTACACGATACCACCATGCTCCTCCCTTGTCCGACATCTTACACGATACCATCATGCCCCTCTTGTCCGACAGCTTACCGATACCACCATGCTCATCTTGTCCCATCTACACGATACCACCATGCTCCTCCACTTGTCCGACAGCTTACACGATACCACCATGCTCCTCTTGTCCGACATCTTACACGATACCACCATGCTCATCTTGTCCGACATCTTACACGATACCACCATGCTCATCCTTGTCCGACATCTTACACGATACCACCATGCTCATCTTGTCCGACATCTTACACGATACCACCATGCTCCTCCTTGTTCCGACAGCTTACACGATACCACCATGCTCCATCCTTGTCCGACATCTTACACGATACCACCATGCTCAATCTTGTCCGACATCTTACACGATACCACCATGCTCTCCCTTGTCCGACAGCTTACACGATACCACCATGCTCTATTTGTCAGACATCTTACACGATACCACCATGCTGAATCTTGTCCGACGTCTTACACGATACCACCATGCTCGATCTAGTCCGACAGTTTACCCGATACCACCATGCTGAATCTTGTCCGACATCTTACACGATACCACCATGCTCTACTTGTCCGACAGCTTACACGATACCACCATGCTGACCCTTGTCCGACATCTTACGCGATACCACCATGCTCAATCTTGTCCGACAGCTTACACGACACCACCATGCTCCTCTCTTGTTCGACAGCTTACACGATACCACCATGCTCCTCCCTTGTCCGACAGCTTACACGATACCACCATGCTCCTCCGTTGTTCGACAGCTTACACGATACCACCATGCTCCTCTCTTGTTCGACAGCTTACACGATACCACCATGCTCCTCCTTATTCGACAGCTTACACGATACCACCATGCTCCTCCATTGTTCGACATCTTACACGATACCACCATGCTCCTCCATTGTCCGACATGTTACACGATACCACCATGCTCCTCTCTTGTTCGACATCTTACACGATACCACCATGCATCTCCGTTGTCCGACAGCTTACACGATACCACCATGCTCCTCCCTTGTCCGACAGCTTACACGATACCACCATGCTCCTCCTTGTTCGACAGCTTACACGATACCACCATGCTCCTCCATTGTTCGACATCTTGCACGATACCACCATGCTCCTCCATTGTCCGACATCTTACACGATACCACCATGCTTCTCCATTGTCCGACATCTTACACGATACCACCATGCTCCTCCATTGTTCGACATCTTACACGATACCACCATGCTCCTCCATTGTTCGACATCTTACACGATACCACCATGCTCCTCCATTGTCCGACAGCTTACACGATACCACCATGCTCCTCCATTGTCCGACAGCTTACACGAGCCAAGTATATGCTGCCGATCTGGTTACGTCGAGGACGGAGTGACGTCATGGCGTCGAGCAGCGATTGGGCCCTCTGCCCCTAAAGGGCCTCCACTCACAAAGCAATGGTTCTGGGTCGAAGTCAACATCACCAATGAAAACGTTCGCGTGGCTCTCAACGGTGATTTGTCGTCTCCCCGTTGCCTCGGTTCAGTTCTACGGGCAGGGTGGGGGTTATGGCTCCGACCGGGAACGGCTACGTGGTCTTCTTTGAGGAGCCAAAGTTGAGACAACTGGAATCAAACTTCGGTAGGCGGGTCTTAATAAGTAACCCTCTACGTCCTGAAACTGTGTAAATCGAGTGTGTTGTATGATTCGTGAGCTCACTGCGGAACTGTTAAGTACTGTAAATGTATAATGTATGACGTGCATGTGTGTGTACAACTTACAATTGTCTTGTCGTCAACCTAACACCGGCTCAGCAACGTACTTCCAAACGAACTTATTTAAAATATAAATATCTTGCTTGGGATTTGCATCAAGATACTTAAACACCGAAGACCATTCCTGAATTGTTATAAGTAATGCAGTTTGATTTCCAATGTTATTTAAAACAGCTCTGAGAAGCTAAATTATGTTAAAATTAGGAAAGATCAACTTCGGTTTTAAGTTGTTTCTCCGCTCGGAGAAACCCCGACAGGACGCCGGATCGCATGGACCGGGGTTCGATTCCTACTACCGCCTGCCATTTGGAAACTTGGGGGGAATTTCGTGTATTTCTGGAAAGATGAAGAAGATGGTGAAGAAACAAAAACAACAAAGACGAAGGACCCGAAGAATATGAATAAGAATAAAAATAAT
>JAODUO010001198.1:22500-35000 GCA_025642075.2 Ridgeia piscesae | reverse complement strand
TAGAAGAGCGTTTTGCATAATGTGACTGAGTGTACCCGTGTGGTTTTGATGTTGTTTGTTTTGATGACAATCTTGGTAAATATTGCTGATTTGAATGCCAAGATAATGCCACTGTTCCACACAGACTAAGAATCCCACGAATCGCCACGAATTGTTAACTTTTTGGATTCGTAAGGATTCGTGGAATTTTGCAAATTTCTTGTCCAAATCGTGACGCTCTACGATTCTGTTACGATACAGGTACGATAGAATTACGAATATTCATGGGATTCGGCTCGAATCGCTCAAATAATTTCAAGAATTCACTATGATTTACAAGAATCGATTACGAACACTGCACGAACGTATATGAATCAGTTACGAATCAATCAGTTAAGAATATGCCGAATGCCTCTACGAATCAGGTACGATTAAAATTGAATTATTGACTATTCTTGACAATTCGTGGGATTTTCCCTCCAGATAGGTATAAAAAGGCCCTCACCCCTGCTTGGGCATCAGCTCCCAAATGGATGTTAAACGTAGGGGCTGCTGAAGTACTGGCCCTGGAACTGGAGCATCAACACCAGCTTATGATAACAGCTAGGGAAGAAGACTGCTTCGAAGAAGAAGGAGAAGAAGATCCCCCAGGTGGTGGGTTAGACCGTGGCTGACACCAGCTAGAAGGATAGAATATAGGTCACTACAACAGACTGATGCTTGAGCTGAGGGTGGAAGATGAGAATGCCTTTGCCAACTATGTGAGACTGCCACCCCACATGTTTGATGAGCTACTCAACAGGATTAGCCCAGTCAACCAGAGGAGGGACACTCACATGAAACCAGCCCTAGATACCGGATTAAAGCAGGCCATGACCCTCAGACACCTGGCTTCAGGGGACCGGTTTTCACACCCTCCAGTATGACTTCCGATGTAGCTACAGCACAGTGGTATGGAGTGTGCAGGAAGTCTGTCAGGCCATCATACAGGAGCTGAAGGATGAAGTCATGCCACTGCCAAGGACACAGGAGGACTGGACGGCCATTGCCCAGCAGTTCCAAGACCGGTGGAATGTTCCTCATGCCCTGGGGTATTGGATGGCAAGCACATAGCCACCAGGCAACCACACAACTCAGGCAGTGTGTTCTACAACTACAAAGGCTTCTTCTCCGTGGTGCTGCTGGCCCTGGTCGGTGCAGATTATACGTTTATCTGGATAGACACTGGTGGAGAAGGTCATCGATCCGACGGACAGCTGGTTGGTGCTTCAGAACTGAAAGAGTGCATTGATGACAACACCATAAACTTCCCTGAC
Source organism: Ridgeia piscesae (assembly GCA_025642075.2). Lineage (NCBI taxonomy): Eukaryota > Metazoa > Annelida > Polychaeta > Sabellida > Siboglinidae > Ridgeia > Ridgeia piscesae. The sequence goes on along the minus strand of JAODUO010001198.1, from coordinate 33,705 downwards.
AGCGATCCCCTGCCCAATGATGACAGAGACACACCCTACTACATCCTGGGGTCAAAGGGTCAATGGCATGATGGTGGCCAACTACATCATTTCCAGGGGCTGACGTGTGGTGGAGAATGGTTTCGGAATACTGGCCAACAGATGGAGATGCTTCCTGGGCACCCTGGAACAAGGACCTGATATGGTGCGGTTACTGGTGGAGACAGGAGTCATCCTCCACAACTTACTGAGGATCAGATTCCCTGCCATTACAAATGCAGAGGTGGACCGGGAGGATGAAGACCACAACATCATCCCTGGTGCGTGGAGGGAGACCAACAGGTGGAGGAGATACCCCAGCCCAGGCACACAACAGAGACAATCGTGTGGGCAAAGTGATGAGGGACTATCTTAAGGCCTATTTGAACAGTGAAGCAGGTTCAGTTCCGTGGAAGAGAGACTAGCAGGAATTAATGTTAATTGAATGCTTCGTACGCTATCGTGAATTCGTAGATAGTTCTTACTTGCTTCGTACCTGCTTCGGCGTGTATTCGTGGGATTCGTGACAGATTCGTAGCCGATTCATGGTCAAGTCACGAATTCACGAATCCCCGAATGAGGTCAGAATACCTACAAATGCCTACGAATCTAATACGATTCAGTTACGATGCCTAAAAATGCACTACGAATTTGTTACGAATTAACTACGATTTTTGGGAATCTGGACTTCGTGGCAACATTTTGAACAGCTCAAAACCTTTGCCACGAATTCCCGATCGCTCAAGAATTCTAAGAACTGATTAGGAATAAATACGAATCAGTTAAGAACTTCACAAACTGATAACGATTCACCTACGAATCCAAAAATTTGTCAATTCGTATCGCTTCGTGGGAATCGTGGTCTGTGTGGAATAGGGGCGTAAAAGTGGGTTGTGTTAGTGGCCTCCTTTTATATAACTTATACTGTGTGTTGCATATTATTAGTATTGTATAGCATTGGCGTTATGCTTGTCCATGTGTGCGTCCAATTGTGTGTGTGTGTGTGTGTGTGTGTGTGTGTGTGTGTGTGCGTGCGTGCGTGCGTGCGTGCGTGCGTGCGTGCGTGCGTGCGTGCGTGCGTGCGTGCGTGCGTGCGTGCGTGTGATATGTACGTATGTGAATGTTGTTTATGCGCGTATGCGTGTGAATATGTGTGTATATGCGTGCGTCTCCTCTCTCCTTCACAAAGGAAACACTCAAAATATTGACAATTTTCAAGCGTACGAAAGCTTCCGACTCGTCACTGCAGCGAACGGTTTCTACGCTTCGGAAAATGTTGTCAATTTCGAACGTCTCCTAACTATACTCCACTATACAAATCATACAGATAGTTTCAGTTGGGCGGATCTTAGATTGTCCAGGCAATATTGGTTTTCTGTCGAACGTAAAACAAATTAGATAGCACGTTCACGTTTCAAATCCACTCAACGGAATGGATGAGTACATATAGCTATTGACGCTGGTGAATATTTCCTTACTCTACCTTAGTAAAACGTACTGTCATCGGCTCGAGCTGCCGACTCTACGAGACCCTGAGATCGAATCCTGTGCCGTCGTGTCGAAACACGGGCAAATCTTTTCACTCTACATTGCTCCAATTCACTCAACTGTATGAATGAATATCTGGCTACATACAGAGGTGGATACTTGTGTATGATAATTCTTCGCGCGTTAATTGCCACGTTGCTTGATGTTTCCCTGTGAAGCCGAGATTGTGTTTGATAGAACAAGCCCGACGAGGAATTAAGTTTAAAGCGCTTCGTGCAATCCCGAGGATTGGATAAGACGCTATACACACACACACACACACACACACACACAATCACTCAGCACGCACTCACACACACACACACACACACACACACACACACACACACAACACACACACACACACACACACACACACACACACACACACACACACATGTACGCACTGCACGCACGCACACGCACGACACACGCACGCACGCACGCACGCACACACACACACACACACACACGCACGCACTCACGCACGCACACACGCACGCACACACACACACACACACACACACACACACACACACACACATTACGCACTCACGCACGCACGCACTCACGCACGCACGCACGCACCACACACACACACACACACACACACAATATATATATATATATATATATATATATATATATATATATATATATACATACATTATCAACCTAACCATTAATACCTTGCCTTGCAGGAGTTTGAGTGTCGTTTGTCAGGAAAGGACTGCGGTAATTCGACGACTTGTGTTGTTGACGCCTACAGACGCACCCACTGCGTCTGCGGCCCTGGGTTCTCGGGTTCTCGTTGTCAGTTCCTCTCCTGGAAGCTGTGTCTGCGGGGGGGCTGCCTGCCCAACGGGGAGTGCGTTGCCAGTGGCGACAAGTTCGCCTGCTCTTGTTACCAAGGTTACAGCGGGTCCACGTGCAATATACACAACCTACAGACGGGCACCAAGTACTTGCTGGATGGTTATAACAACCCGTGTAATAACGGAGGTAAGTCTTATATTTGGTGTGTTCTATTGATGTATGTAGTAATCAATTAATAGGATAACGCAGGAAAAGGCCTAGTGTATTGACTCCAAAATACGGATGTTAGAATTTAGTAACATGTAAGTGATTAACGTATACACTTGTAGACTCAATGAACGGCATCCTTGTCTGTTAAAAGTCAATACATTGTTCGTATTCATACACCAGGGCCGACTTCGATTGGCCTACTCGTTTTACTCGCGTAACCATAACGTCGTATCCGGTTTACACTGCGCACGCAGTACCACGAGGGTAATCCAACTGAACAGCGATGATCGTGGTCACGGAGATAAACCCCTTATGTAAATAAATAAAATAAAGTAACCAGTTGTTCAGTGTGATGTTCATCTTATTGGTCTTAACTTATAATTAATAGAATGTGGTAACTTTAATCCATATTTAAATGATTGTGTAGACTATCCATCCATTCCAGTTGTTACTAGATGTTTAACATGTTTTTTCTTTTCATCATCTTTCGTTGAGTCTTAAGATGACATCACTGGTGCCTTGTGTTCACGGAACTCTCATCACTTTCTTAAAATAACATTTCACACACGTTGCTTCGATGGTGTTTCGTGTACGACTGTGCTTATAGTTATTTATTGACAAACGTTGTTTGTTAAAAGTGCTAAACAATTATAGGTTCAAGGATGGTATTGGGCGACTCGTGGATCTGTTTGTGTCCGCCACGGTTCAGCGGAGACTTCTGTGAGACGAAGCTGGCGAGCGCTTGCAGCAACTCCAGCCGATGTCTCAACGGGGGAACGTGTGTGGTGAGTGGCTCTGTAAATAACAACATTCCAAAAATCCAAAACATTGAAAAAGGATCTATATCATCAACACACCCTATCATAAAATATATACATATATATATATATATATATATATATATATATATATATATATATATATATATATATACATATATATATATATATATATATATATATATATATATTATAATATATATATATATATATATATATATATTATATATATTGACCTTATATTATATATATATATATATATATATATATATATATATATATATATATATATATATATATATATATATATATATATATATATATATATTGGAAAGGTCAATAAATCGCAGTGATACATTGCCTTGTATCTATGCGTTCAAGTGGCGGACTAGCTAAGATAATTACCGGGATATATACAGACATGGTCCCAATTCTTTCTATAGAAAAAAGGATGACAACTGGGTTATTATATGAACAACTACCCACACGTTTACTGCCACGGCTATAACGTTTTACCACTTACGCATTTGGCTAGTACTGCGAAATAACCAACACCACTACATGTAAAGACGATGTTATCCAGTTTGATACGTACGTAACAACAGCGCCATCTGTTTCTATGGACGTCCCCAGCATTCCAGACTCGGTGGCCAGTGCGTGTGCCTTCCTTTCTACACGGGCGATCGCTGCCAGCTGGCCAGGAACCCGTGCGTGGCCCGGCCGTGTGAGGGCAGACAGCGGTGTGTGATCGACACCAAGAACCTCGTGTCCGGGTACACATGCCAAGGTACATTGCTACTTAAGCTGCAGCTTTTTCGAACTACGTATCATTGAATTAGGTAACGTTATATAAACACTACCTAGGTAGAATGCGCCGGTCGCGCGTCCTGCGTGAGACCTGCCCCCAGATAGGCAACTAAGAGTAGACTGAATTTCACGTCTTGATATTGTTCTTCTCTGCTTGATCAATTGCACGGGTTGGGGCAACGCATTTTAGCTTATTCCACTTTAATGTCCAGTTGTCTCCATCTGTCGCAACGTGTCGCTATTGTCGCATGCTCTCGGCTGTCTAGCTCCGCTTTGTCGAGATATATGTGGACTTCGCATGATCACACCGAGCATTTTTGTCTTCCTTAACAGTTGCAGTTTTTCATGCCCTGTGCGCCAATGTCTCTCTCTAGTTGTAGGTGTTCTACCGATCGCAGTTTTTTCCGCTCTACATTCATTTTCAGGCGATTTTTCAATCTCCTTTCTTTCTGCAATCGGGTATTATATAGCGTTTGCATATGTATCATCATACTACTATATATATATATATATATATATATATATTATATATATATATTATATTATATATATATATATATATATATATATATATATATATATATATATATATCACATACACAGACGCGCACACACACACATACACCCACAACAAACGCACACAAACACATACACACACAACAAACGCACACACACACACACACACACACACACACACACACGCACACACACACACACACACACACACACACACACACACACACACAACACACACACACACACACACACACACACACACACACACACACACACACACACACACACACACACACACACACACACACACACACACACACACACACACACACACACACACACACACACACACACACACACACACACACACACACACACACACACACACACACACACACACACACACACACACACACACACACACAGGGATACAGGTCAAAACGGCGACAGCCATAACGCCGACAAATCCAAATCGGCGACAGATCAAAACGGTTACACACCAAAACACCGATAGACAAAAACGGCGACACTCCAAAATGGCGACAAGCCAAAACGGCGACACCCTAAAATAGATTAACCTGTATCCTTTTGTAGACCTTCAAGTCAATCCGGACAACTTTGTATGAGATACGTACATTTGTGAATGTGTCGGACAGGTGCAGCTGTGGCGCCGTCTACGATCGATGCAGGAGACGGCAAGCTGGTGAATCAGCGGGCTGTCGCCAAGTCGCAGAGCACATCGTCCGTCGTCACCTTCGCCATGGTCTTCATGACCGTCGGTCTCATGTTGCTGTTCGTCAGCGTGTCCGCCGTCTTACGGTGCGTGTCTCTTCCTCCCACCATAGCCACGTCATTTCAGCGTGACAATGCATTGCACAATTTATTAGTAACTTTATATGAAAAACTACTACACATCGCACGTGTGATTAAATGATGCAGCTGACGTCATGTGAATGACGTCATGTGAAGGCATGGGGAGTCTACAGAACTAATAAACCAGGTAGCGCCGTTACGCAACCCGGGCCCCTGCCGTCAACGGCAGCGGCCCTAGACTTCGTCACGTTGCAGTCATTCAGTATATCCAGCGCGCACGCGTCAAGAACACGATTACGTCACAAGCCCGAGTTGTGTATAAGCGCCCCCTAGCAATCCTCTAGGTTCCCCATTACGTCTAACTTTATTATATAGAATATAAAATACAAAGTCACATTCACAAATATATGTTTATTGAAAATGATACACCCCAACTACATTCAATACAGTAGTACTACTATAAAGTAGTGTTGATAGTGATGATGATGATGATGATGATGATGATGATAATGATGATGATGATAATGATGATGATGATGGTTCATTATATAATCTAGTTCGATACATCCCATGGTATATTGTAAACATTTTATTAGTATTATATATATATTACAGTTTTGAAAGCTACAACTACCTGCAGGATTACTTTATTGATTGTGACATCATGCCGCACTGCCTACAGACATGTAACTTGCTTACATATATTTGTTTTTTATTACCAGTGTCAGCATTCGTAGCGTATTAGATCCGCCGGCATGACGTGGCATCATATACATGAATTGATCTATCCATCACGTGACCTGGTTACCTAGCAAAATCCACCAGATGATAAAAAAATCTGGCTGAACACGTGTTTTTCGTCGTTGATTTTGCAAACCGCGACGTATTGGATACATAAATTTGGAGTCATGAAAGTGTGCCGCACAGAAGTGTGGCAATAATAATAATAATAGTGAGTTTAAATGAAAACGCCAATATAATGCATCACATATGTATACACCACTCACACCTTCTGTTGGAGTATCTCTCGGTGACACTGACACACTGTGCAATCTGTTCACTTCCAGAATGAACACGAAGTATCGTCAAGTGTTTGAGATCGATAACACACCTGTTAGCAATGACTCGAAAGCCACATTTGAAACTGAATCGATGAAAGAGAAAGTAGACACGGGGAACGGATTCACTTTGAAAGAGAGAGCAAAATACTGGATTCACTTGCTACAGTCTCACTTGAATCCAAGTCAAACAAAATAACAGCGGCGAGATGTACAACAGACTCACGTGACGTGACTCAGCCTGTTTGTGTGGACCAAGGCAACTGTTCACATCACATTCAGCCAGCTGTTAGACCATTATACCTTGTCCGCAATCTTAATGAGTCATATCAATTGCATTTAGTTTAAACTTCTTATGACAATTTCGGTTTGGCCAGCACAAAATGCATTAGATGCACGGTTGTTGAATTATATTTCCCATGTATTGCTGGCAGTCTGCCACTGTGTTAGATGTTTAGATATTGGTGTTGTTGTGTTCAATAAAGATGACAACGATTAGTATCGTCGCAAAATGACATGTTATGATTCGTTTACTAGATTAATTCAGTAGAAGTTATATTTCATATATGTACGTTTGCGTGTGCGTTGACTCTGATACAGATGCAGTTGTGTCTTACTTGCAAAGTGTACCACTGCGTCTAAAAGAATGTGGTTTAGCAGCACTAGAAACCAGGAGATTGAGAGGAGACTAAATGGAAGTGTTTAAAATATCGAATGGGTAAGAAGATATTGATAACAATTTGTTTTTCTCGGTTAAGGAAGAGAGAAGGACTAGAGGACATAGAGTTACATTAGCAAAGAAGCAGTGTAGACTAGATATTAGACAATTCTCATTTTCACGAACAACAGTAAATGAATGGAACAGATTATCAGCTGATTGTGTAGGTGCTAGTACTGTTAATATGTTTACACATAAAATCGACATATACCTAAGAAGGGCGGGGTATATTTAGATAGATAGGTTGGACTCTCGATCAGCCAAAGGGCTTCCTTGTCCATCTGCCATCTACAGTTGATTCTCCAGGTGGCACTCTTGTTAAATTCTGCTATACACGTTTACTACTATGATGATTATGATAACAACAGTCAACTGGCTATATTCTCCAGTCAATCAACTCCCGAAGAAACAAACATCCGTCGCACACCAAGACTTGTGTCCGCTCGCACTCATGCCAACTGGAAGATTGTGGATTGTCCAGTCCATTTCTACCGGCAACTGGAATTATAATTAAAACAAAATTACTGATGTTATTAAAATATGCTAGTTTATCATTTTGTGCCGTTCACAAATTTCAGAGCGTCGACAAGAGCAGCATAATTACAAAGTGAATACTTTATTGGCCGTAAACATTATTGATTTTATGCGCAACATGTTGCAGACATCCAGAACATTCGGGATTGGAAGAGTAAAACAGGTATGAAGAGAGCAGCAGAGTGGCTGAATGATACAACTGTTTCTTTCATTCAGGAAATAAAATGCCACAAATTGCAAGATTTTACCTGTGTAACATTTTATGCCGAATCGCGTTAGACGGGGCTTCACGTAAGATGTTATGACATTGGCCTAACACAAACACACACACACACACACACACACACACACACACACACACACACACACACACACACACACACACACACACACACACACACACACACACACAACACACACAACAACAACACACACAACAAAACATATATATATATATATATATATATATATATATATATATATATATATATATTTGTATATATAATAACAAAAGTTAACATTCAAGATTTATATGTGCAAATGTATCTGTGTATTGTTTCATATATGAAACACACACACACGCACGCACGCACGCACGCACGCACACAAACTCATACACGCACACACTCAACAAATTCTGCCGAGTAAGTGGATATACTTCATTAGTAAATTGTTTTGGAACATTGTTTGCTTTACATTGTCATTTCCTTGACCAAGACAACAATAAACGCGTGTCACCTTTAGGGTTGCAGATGCGTCTGTCACACTAGTAACTTCGGACCATAGCCTTCCAAACGGACCTTTTCCCTACATCACAGCCAGCCATGGAGTCCCTTCGCCTTCCGCTCTCCCAAACTGTCAACGGCGGTGACGTGTAAGTTTCTAAACGTTCACCGAATGCCAACCACAGTTGGAAGTTACTGACGGTTGTTGAACAGTTGAACAACCAAACGAAGATGATGACATCATTCGTGTGAACAGGGCGCGGTACGACTGTCTTCTGTCGACCTCGTCGTCTCAACACGACATTCATTCACGAGCAGCGACATTGTCACTAGTTGTCACGCAAACCACCTTGTTGTCTGGCCATTGTTCCGTTTGGATTGCTTCTCCAAGAAACTTGATAAGATCATTCTTGTTTTTTAGAGTCCCGCGGGAATTCTTTGGAACGTTGGCTTGTCTTGTAACTCCCATTCTGTCACATTGTAGACTGGCTGTAAGTTTCAAGCTGGTATCACCATATTTGTCACACACGATGTTCAACCTGAACATCGATTCATCGATTCACGTTCCTTCGTGATGAATGTATGAACACTTACTAGACTTATTACTGGCACACTGCGTATCCAGCGGCGGTCGACATGTGAGTTAGGACAGGTCCACCAAAACATAAATGCGCCTACAAATGGAGGGGGTCCGATTTTGGTCAGGAGTATCACTATAAATCAACAGGTCCGGTCCGACTTTGTACCAAACCTCGTTTCTACAAATTGTGATAGAGAATAAGTATTCACATCGCAATATTTGTGGCCTTGCTACATATTGTAACAGTTCAGTAAAATTTGTTTTTATTATACACGCAGAGGTCAATCGTTTTATACAGACCGGCATTGGTCTTCCTAAAGAGAGCATTGCATAAGCCAGCGCTATATTCTTAAAGGGCCTATGCCACGGTTCGTGCTCATATTCTATGTGACAATTGCAAACGTTTTTACAGTGATACGTTTTGGCAAATTAGATCAGATTAGAAATGTTTACCATTTACGGCTAAAAATGATAATTAAAAAGAACATGATCTGCATAAGCTGCATTTAGTAATATATATAATTATAATTATATATATATTATATGTATATGTGTGTGTGTGTGTCAAACAATCCTATCACCATTACATTCCATTAATACTATAATTTCTGTGACGTATCACGATCTCTCGCGATTACCTCGCTCTGCTCTGTTAAACATTTTGTTTACGCGAAAATGTGTGAGTTGTGGAATGTTAACGGACGGACGCGTCAAGACAAGGAAGACTAATAAACCCCTCTGATACATTAGACGCTAAACTAGTACGTGAACAAACCAAACAATATGGTTTTTGAACAAATAACATCCGGTCGCAGAAGGTTAGGTAAGTATGAACGTTGTCATATGATTATGGTCGATGTAAACCGTGGTGCCGTTTGTGACGTAATTTTCGTTGCACTTAAACGTGATCCCAGTGGTATTGTTGTGCAACGTCAGCGCATGCGCGAAAACGAATGTTGTCATTATCGACACGATTAAAGCTAATGTGCAGATTGCACACACGTCATTTCTTTTGGTAAATTCTTAACGTTTTCTACACTTCTCCCACTTTATTTGCATTCAATTTTATATCACATTTTATGTGGAACGTTCTAAATCCCTGAATTTTTCACATGCTATGTACAACAAGAAAAGCGCACATATTGTATTGGCTATACACATTTGCCTAGCACACCGGCGGCCCGAGACCAACACTCGTTCACGGCAGGCGCGGCATGTTTGCAGTAACAACCTGACGCTCAACATTGGGATTATATCGGGAATAGGTATCCCTCGTGAATGGGAGGATCACGTTAATGTCGGTCCCGTCTCAGATTGGGAACTATAAACAACCACTGATGCGTCAATCACCTCGGCGATGCCCACCGCTAGTGCCAGCCAACATAGAAAGGTCGGCTTGGCGTAAATGTTCTGAAAAAGACTGACTTGTTCGTTGATTGATCATAACATGGTAACCACATTCAGTTAATAGAACCCTACCTGGATTAAAGACTTTTCTATTATCATGAACGATCTGTATAGCGTTGTGAGCAACGAATGTTGGAACAGCGTTATATAAATATCACGATTATGATTATGAGTGCTGCATTCAACTAGAACTTATGTTCCAGGTTGGCTGCAATTGGCTTTTTTATTTTGCGACGTCGGACCGTGCATTGCAGGTGAGTTGAGCTGGACCCTCTTTTCCAGTAGCGACGTAGATACGTAATAGAAACAATTAACGAGCGAAATATGTACGACTCAAAATATGATCAAAACAATTTAACTCATAGGCCGCTTGCAGCGTTATGCCGCGTTCTATACCGGTAATTTAAATATCGTTTGAATGCTTATATTTGATTTTATTCAGGTTCCCGATAACAATTCCTGAGAGAAAATATAAACAAACCTAAAATAGTGTCGCTTTTGGTTTTCTATACATGTCCAACTCATGTTAGATTCGCATTATCTATAATACTCACCTACCGACTGCAGCGCCCCTTTCGAATGTGCACAGGTTTATATATTGTGCCCCCACCCATGTCCAGATGAAGGCAACATTGTTATTCCCGAAGTCGACATGGTGTCACAATTATTTACGGACAATGAAGACCAAGTGCCGACG
>JAODUO010001197.1:262500-297500 GCA_025642075.2 Ridgeia piscesae | reverse complement strand
ATATATATATATATATATATATATATATATATAATATATATATATATATATATATATATATATATATATATATATATATATATATATATATATATATATATATATATATATATATATCAACACCAAAATCACTCTTTGGTCTTTGGTGTCCTCTTGGACCGACATGTATTTGTGACGTTCTTAGCTGACAGTTTAGGTGTGGCATAGCAATGTGTAACTGGTATGTATGTATGCATCAATGACAACAGCTGTTACATCATGGAATTTTGTCCAGCATGTAGACGTTTAAATGTCAATTTCAGGAGAATCCATTTCGCAAGCAGATTTGTGAAGTGTTCTCTGAGGACGGTCAAGGTGACATGACGTTTGATGACTTCCTCGACATGTTTTCTGTGTTCAGTGAAGCAGCTCCCCGGGATGTCAAAGCAGTGTATGCTTTCAAGATCTATGGTATGTCTCGTCTATGTTCCTTGCAGCAACTCATTCCACTTGGTAACAAGTTCAAATAAACTGTTTTTATGTTTTAACCCGGAACAGCAATCTCCAAGTGTATGTGGACAAGCTAGTTAGGTTGTCTGCTTTGAACAAATATAAATTAATAAAGTATTGTATACAGAGCAGTACTTGATTTTTGGTGTGTCTGTCTGTCTGCCTGTGTCTCACTTTACCACTGTCTTCATGTGTCTGCCTGCCTGTCTGTCTGCCCACCCACCCACCAACCTATCTATATTTTAGTCTGTTTCTCTGTCTTCAAGTCTGAGTGTCTGTCTGGCTAATTACCTGTGTGTTTGTCTCCTGTCTAGGAGACACACCTGCTAACGATATGCCACAAAATTCTCCAAACACAATCTATTATATGTCACGACAGGGGGTGTATGAAGTGGTTTGATCTAGTGCTTTGGCAATACTCATGTCTGTCTGTTTGGTAGACTTTGACAGGGACAACCAACTGGGCAGACAAGACATAGTGAAGACTGTGACCCACCTGACACGCAACGAGATGACGTCTGAGGAGATACAGTTCATTGTGGGCAAGGTGAGATGGGAGGATTGAGGAACATATAGGGAAGCAGGTGGCCAGAGAGGGTGAAGGAAGGGAGCGAGGTAGGGGAAGGACTGGCAGAGGGAGGGGGAGAAGAGGCAGTAAAAGGATGGGAGAGGGAGGGAGAAATGAGACTACGCTGGTATGGACACATGCAGAGAATGGAAGAAAACAACAAAGTGAGAGCAGTTGTTGATATGATGGTGCCATGAAAAGACCAAGAGGGAGATGGATGGATTGCGTCCGAAGGGACATGCAGGAACTGCAGATCACCCCGGAGGATGCCCAGGACAGAACATTCTGGAAATCAAGAATTCAGGTCGCTGACCCCACCTAGTGGGAAAAGGCGAAGAAGAAAAAGAAGAAGAAGAGGGAGGGATTTAAACAAACCTGGTTCTAGTGTTTTCTATCTTTCCTCCCAAAGTTTCTGGCGAGCCACACCACTAACTATAAACACTTCCTGTTCCAGTAGCTCAATCACTGGGCCAGGTTTTTAAAATGCACACAAATCAACGTTCTAAGCATGTTCTGTGATAAAACTTACTGTGACTTGAGTCGTTCACAAGTGCCACATCTTGTGATAACAACCGAAGTGCAATCATTTTGTAAGTGGCTGAAAAATGTGGCACTTACAATTGCCATGTTCAGCTGATTTGATTACTAGTTGTAATATTTTTTTTATTTTTCAGAAAATTAGACAGTGACAGACCAGTAACTGTAAATGGTTATCAATTATGGACAAGTAGGTGGTCAGTAATCTATGGATCAATGACTGTTTTAAACACTAAAACAGGTTAAAAAGGGAAGTTCTTATATAGTGCATATCCAGTCTTCAGGGTTGCTCAAAGTGCCTTACTCTTTACCCTGTCCAGCTAAACACCGTCTCAACCTCGCTGGGACACACCCAGTCATGCTGCAATTAATTCACAGACTATTCAAACACAAATATCCACCACTGTGTATAGCCAGGTATTCATTCACACAGCTGAGTGAACTGGAGCAATGTGGTGTGAACAGATTGCCAAAGATTCAACACATCAGCACGGGTTGTTTTAGTTGAGTCCAATGCTTCAGCCACTGCACCACACTGTGTGGACACATGCCACTGCACCATGCTGTATGGACATGTGCCACTGCACCATGCTGTATGGACATGTGCCACTGCACCACACTGTGTGGACATGTGCCACTGCACCATGCTGTATGGACATGTGCCACTGCACCACACTGTGTGGACATGTGCCACTGCACCATGCTGTATGGACATGTGCCACTGCACCACACTGTATGGACATGTGCCACTGCACCATGCTGTATGGACATGTGCCACTGCACCACACTGTGTGGACATGTGCCACTGCACCATGCTGGTGTGGACAATGTGCCACTGCACCACACTGTGTGGACATGTGCCACTGCACCACGCTGTATGGACATGTGCCACTGCACCGTTATGGACATGTGCCACTGCACCATGCTGTATGGACATGTGCCACTGCACCATGCTGTATGGACATGTGCCACTGCACCATGCTGTATGGACATGTGCCACTGCACCATGCTGTATGGACATGTGCCACTGCACCATGCTGTATGGACATGTGCCACTGCACCATGCTGTATGGACATGTGCCACTGCACCATGCTGTATGGACATGTGCCACTGCACCATGCTGTATGGACATGTGCCACTGCACCATGCTGTATGGACATGTGCCACTGCACCATGCTGTATGGACATGTGCCACTGCACCATGCTGTATGGACATGTGCCACTGCACCATGCTGTATGGACATGTGCCACTGCACCATGCTGTATGGACATGTGCCACTGCACCACGCTGTATGGACATGTGCCACTGCACCATGCTGTATGGACATGTGCCACTGCACCATGCTGTATGGACATGTGCCACTGCACCATGCTGTATGGACATGTGCCACTGCACCATGCTGTATGGACATGTGCCACTGCACCATGCTGTATGGACATGTGCCACTGCACCACGCTGTATGGACATGTGCCACTGCACCATGCTGTATGGACATGTGCCGCTGCACCATGCTGTATGGACATGTGCCACTGCACCATGCTGTATGGACATGTGCCACTGCACCACGCTGTATGGACATGTGCCACTGCACCATGCTGTATGGACATGTGCCACTGCACCATGCTGTATGGACATGTGCCACTGCACCATGCTGTATGGACATGTGCCACTGCACCATGCTGTATGGACATGTGCCACTGCACCACGCTGTATGGACATGTGCCACTGCACCATGCTGTATGGACATGTGCCACTGCACCATGCTGTATGGACATGTGCCACTGCACCACGCTGTATGGACATGTGCCATTGCACCACGCTGTATGGACATGTGCCACTGCACCATGCTGTATGGACATGTGCCACTGCACCATGCTGTATGGACATGTGCCACTGCACCATGCTGTATGGACATGTGCCACTGCACCACACTGTATGGACATGTGCCACTGCACCATGCTGTATGGACATGTGCCACTGCACCACGCTGTATGGACATGTGCCACTGCACCATGCTATATGGACATGTGCCACTGCACCACACTGTATGGACATGTGCCACTGCACCATGCTGTATGGACATGTGCCACTGCACCATGCTGTATGGACATGTGCCACTGCACCATGCTGTGTCGACATGTGCCACTGCACCACGCTGTATGGACATGTGCCACTGCACCATGCTGTATGGACATGTGCCACTGCACCACACTGTATGGACATGTGCCACTGCACCATGCTGTATGGACATGTGCCACTGCACCACGCTGTGTGGACATGTGCCACTGCACCATGCTGTGTCGACATGTGCCACTGCACCACGCTGTATGGACATGTGCCACTGCACCACGCTGTATGGACATGTGCCACTGCACCACACTGTATGGACATGTGCCACTGCACCATGCTGTATGGACATGTGCCACTGCACCATGCTGTATGGACATGTGCCACTGCACCACGCTGTGTGGACATGTGCCACTGCACCACGCTGTGTGGACATGTGCCACTGCACCATGCTGTGTCGACATGTGCCACTGCACCACACTGTGTCGACATGTGCCACTGCACCATGCTGTATGGACATGTGCCACTGCACCACGCTGTATGGACATGTGCCACTGCACCACGCTGTGTGGACATGTGTGACAGACAATATTTTATTTCTGTCTGTGCAGATCTTTGAAGAAGCAGATTTGGATGAAGATGGAAAGTTGTCCTACACTGAGTATGAACATGTCATATCCAAGTCTCCAGATTTCGTCAGGTGAGCCATTAGCAGTGCCTAAATAATTATAGAGAAGCAAAAAGTAATTATTTGGATTGAAGCACCTAATGGTGTTAATAAAAGCTAGCAATTTGCAACTATCATTAAAAATATTATACAAATGGTTTATCAAAGAAAAAAACGTTTTGATGACACAAAATTGATTTGTATGGACAGCTCCGTCTATGGTTGCCGAACTGCAAATACCGAAGGTACTAGTATATTTAAGACGCACAGGGAACCCACATACTGCAGCCAGTTGTTTGTTAGTATTTATAATGATAAGTTTTCATGTAGCAATATGTGCTACTGTCAGAGTTGTAAGTTTTATTATATTGCAAGATGTTAACATCCATATTCCCAGAGTAAATTATACAAGGTCATATGTAATCACTATTGTAATAAATTTGGATATAATTATATCTATATTAGCCCACCCAAGATAGATACCTATTGTGCTATTCGCCAACTGTTCAAATCAAATTCATTCAACTATGAATGGTTGCAAATCAAACATTTAAGAGATGTTTACTGCATTTGCAGTTTTAACTGAATCTTTATTCAGGAAGTTTTATTTTCAGTATATTCCACATTCGAATATGAGAGAGAAGAATGACAGATGACCAACCAGTACAGTGGAGACTCACACACCACCTTCTATTCTTATATTACTATCAAACACTGCTCAGATTCTAGTCATGAAGTTGGTGAACAATGTAAATATTAACCGTGTGTTTGTGGTTTGCCAGTTGGCCTGTTATGTGACTAGTGTACTTTGATTTTTGAAGGCTATTAAATTTTTTGCTATTTTTATACATTGAACTGTTGTAATGTTTTGTTTGAAAACTTAACCTGTCATATGTAATGAACCCATCACATCATGATAAAACAGCACTTAGCCGACCTAACAGGTAGGCTGTTATTTGAATGTGCTGATTGTTTTATACACTAGATTAAATCTACTGTTTACTTTATTGTTATTTGTTGGCAGTGGTCAATATTGTGGATGTAACGCATGTACCACGTTGTTTATATTTTCTTACACTATTTTGTTATACTCTGACAATAAATGAATTGTTTCTTCTGCAAATGCATCAGATGTTACCTGAAGTCTTGTATTGAACTATTTGCAACTTGAGCACCCAAATTGTCCAGGTGTTCACTTCCTGAAGCATTTGTTAGCCTTGACAATGGGTGACTTACCTTGTGTCACTAGATTCATTGTCGTGTCTGCTGTACTGTAGGGGTATATGCTGTACTGTAAGGGTGTCTGCTGTACTGTATGGGTGTCTGCTGTACTGTAGGGGTTCTGCTGTACCCTAGGGGTGTCTGCTGTACTGTAGGGGTGTCTGCTGTACCATAGGGTGTCTGCTGTACTGTAGGGGTGTCTGCTGTACCATAGGGGTGTCTGCTGTATTCTAGGGGTGTCTGCTGTATTCTAGGGGTGTCTGCTGTACTATAGGGGTGTCTGCTGTACCATAGGGGTGTCTGCTGTACTCTAGGGGTGTCTGCTGTACTGTAGGGGTGTCTGCTGTACCATAGGGTGTCTGCTGTACTGTAGGGGTGTTCTGCTGTACCATAGGGGTGTCTGCTGTACTATAGGGGTGTCTGCTGTACCATAGGGGTGTCTGCTGTACTGTAGGGGTGTCTGCTGTACCATAGGGTGTCTGCTGTACTGTAGGGGTGTGTCTGCTGTACCATAGGGGTGTCTGCTGTACTCTAGGGGTGTCTGCTGTACCATAGGGGTGTCTGCTGTACTGTAGGGGTGTGTCTGCTGTACCATAGGGGTGTCTGCTGTACTCTAGGGGTGTCTGCTGTACCATAGGGGTGTCTGCTGTACTGTAGGGGTGTGTCTGCTGTACCATAGGGGTGTCTGCTGTACTCTAGGGGTGTCTGCTGTACCATAGGGGTGTCTGCTGTACTATAGGGGTGGCTGCTGTACCATAGGGTGTCTGCAGTACTGTAGGGGTGTCTGCTGTACTGTAGGGGTGTCTGCTGTATTCTAGGGGTGTGTGCTGTACAGTAGGGGTTTCTGCTGTACTGTAGTTTGTTTTGCTGTACTCTATGGGTATATGCTGTACTCTAGGGGTGTCTGCTGTACTCTAGGGGTGTCTGCTGTACTCTAGGGGTGTCTGCTGTACTCTAGGGGTGTTTGCTGTACTCTAGGGGTGTCTGCTGTACTCTAGGGGTGTCTACTGTACTGCAGGGGTGGTTGCAGTACTCTATGGGTGTCTACTGTACCCTTGCAGTGTCTGCTGTACTCTAGGTGTGTCTGCAGTACTCTAGGGGTGTCTGCTGTACCCTAGGTGTGTCTACTGTACTCTAGGGGTGTCTGCTGTACTCTAGGGGTGTCTGCTGTACTCTAGGGGTGTCTGCTGTACTCTAGGGGTGTCTGCTGTACTCTAGGGGTGTCTGCTGTACTCTAGGTGTGTCTGCAGTACTCTAGGGGTGTCTGCTGTACCCTAGGTGTGTCTACTGTACTCTAGGGGTGTCTACTGTACTCTAGGGGTGTCTGCTGTACTCTAGGGGTGTCTGCTGTACTCTAGGGGTGTCTACTGTACTCTAGGGTGTCTACTGTACTCTAGGGATGTCTACTGTACTCTAGGGATGTCTACTGTACCCTAGGGATGTCTACTGTACTCTAGGGGTGTCTACTGTACCCTAGGGATGTCTACTGTACTCTAGGGATGTCTACTGTACCCTAGGGATGTCTACTGTACTCTAGGGGTGTCTACTGTACCCTAGGGATGTCTACTGCACTCTAGGGGTGTCTGCAGTACTCTAGGGGTGTCTACTGTACCCTAGGGATGTCTACTGTACTCTAGGGGTGTCTACTGTACCCTAGGGATGTCTACTGTACTCTAGGGGTGTCTGCAGTACTCTAGGGGTGTCTACTGTACCCTAGGGATGTCTACTGTACCCTAAGGGTGTCTGCTGTACTCTAGGGGCGTCTACTGTACTGTAGGGGTGGTTGCAGTACTCTAGGGGTGTCTGCTGTACTATAGGGGTGTCTACTGTACCCTTGCGGTGTCTGCTGTACTCTAGGTGTGTCTGCAGTACTCTAGTTGTGTCTACTGTACTCTAGGTGTGTCTACTGTACCCTTGCGGTGTCTGCTGTACTCTAGGGGTGTCTGCTGTACTCTAGGTGTGTCTACTGTACTCTAGGTGTGTCTACTGTACTCTAGGTGTGTCTACTGTACTCTAGGGGTGTCTGCTGTACTCTAGGTGCCTACTGTACTCTAGGTGTGTCTACTGTACCCTAGGGGTGTCTACTGTACTCTAGGTGTGTCTACTGTACTCTAGGGGTGTCTGCTGTACTCTAGGTGTGTCTACTGTACTCTAGGTGTGTCTACTGTACCCTAGGGATGTCTACTGTACCCTAGGGGTGTCTACTGTACTCTAGGTGTGTCTGCTGTACTCTAGGGATGTCTGCTGTACTCTAGGGGTGTCTGCTGTACTCTAGGTGTGTCTGCTGTACTCTAGGTGTGTCTACTGTACTCTAGGTGTGTCTACTGTACTCTAGGGGTGTCTACTGTACACTAGGTGTGTCTGCTGTACTCTAGGGGTGTCTACTGTACTCTAGGTGTGTCTACTGTACTCTATGGGTGTCTACTGTACTCTAGGTGTGTCTACTGTACTCTAGGTGTGTCTACTGTACTCAGGTGTCTACTGTACTCTAGGTGGCTCTGTACTCTAGGTGTTCTACTGTACTCTAGGGTGTCTACTGTACTCTAGGGTGTCTGTGTACTCTGGGTGTCTCTGTACTCTAGGGTGTGTCTGGGCACTGTACTCTAGGGTGTCTGTGTACTATAGGGGTGTCTGCTGTACTCTAGGTGTGTCTACTGTACTCTAGGGGTGTCTACTGTACTCTAGGGGTGTCTGCTGTACTCTAGGTGTGTCTACTGTACTCTAGGGGTGTCTGCTGTACTCTAGGTGTGTCTACTGTACTCTAGGGGTGTCTGCTGTACTCTAGGTGTGTCTACTGTACTCTAGGTGTGTCTACTGTACTCTAGGGGTGTCTACTGTACTCTAGGGGTGTCTGCTGTACACTAGGTGTGTCTACTGTACTGTAGGGGTGTCTGCTGTACACTAGGTGTGTCTACTGTACTCTAGGGGTGTCTACTGTACTCTAGGGGTGTCTGCTGTACACTAGGTGTGTCTACTGTACTGTAGGGGTTCTGCTGTACACTAGGTGTGTCTACTGTACTCTAGGGGTGTCTACTGTACTCTAGGGGTGTCTACTGTACTCTAGGTGTGTCTACTGTACTCTAGGGGTGTCTGCTGTACTCTAGGGGTGTCTACTGTACTCTAGGTGTGTCTACTGTACTCTAGGGGTGTCTGCTGTACTCTAGGTGTGTCTATTGTACTCTAGGTGTGTCTACTGTACTCTAGGGGTGTCTGCTGTACTCTAGGGGTGTCTGCTGTACACTAGGTGTGTCTACTGTACTCTAGGGGTGTCTGCTGTACTCTAGGGGTGTCTGCTGTACTCTAGGGGTGTCTACTGTACACTAGGTGTGTCTACTGTACTCTAGGGGTGGCTGCTGTACTCTAGGTGTGTCTACTGTACTCTAGGGGTGTCCTCATGTGGCAGATGCAGGCTGTAAGGTGGCTGGATAAGACAACTGTGCCTCATCATGGGGCAGGAAACAGGCAGACAACCTTCATCAGGGAGAGCAAACTACCTACCTACCACACAGCTCAAATTTGCATCATACACCAACATAAATAACAAAAATATGGTTTCATTTTCAATATTTTTATTTATTAATAAATGACGATCAGACTGTAACATAAATCATCTTTCATTTACATAAACTACTTAATTGTCATAATTACATCAGAGTTGTCAATTGAGAGGACAGAGTGCGCTTATGTACACCCTTAAACAACAGATTTACAAATGGATTTACAAAAACCCTGCAAAATTCCCATTTAATTGCCCCCACAATGGATAACACCTGCATCAAACGTGCAACTTGATTCAACTATGAGTTTCTCTTACATATCAAATCGATCCAGAATCTGTACATTACAAATATTCAAACAACAAGTAACATCAATAAAAGTTCTCAGGGTCTCCCCCTATAATAAACCACTTCTCATCTCAATATGAATTTACACAGCTATGTTACACTCATACCATACGTGGGTGTAATAAATATACTTTGTAGCATGAATGGTATACACCTATTCCATAAATACTGTCAGTACTAAGTGCCGTTCATGGAGTCAAGTGTTTTGCTTGCTCAGCTTCACAGCAACACAATGTTGTGTAGAAACAAGTTACCAGGTACAGTTGATTTATGAACAACGGCTTTACAAAAAGTAAAAAGTACAGTGAAAAACACCATACACAAACAAGACAATGTGGACTACTAAATGCTGGTTATGCAACAATCAATGTCAGTCATGAATTCAAAATTGTATACTTAAGCTGCATTTGTATGTATGCAAATGTTGCTGTTGTGTAATTGTGTATATAGTATTGGTAAATGCAAGGCCTAACACTGGCCTCAAACTTCCCAAGATGGTGGTATATCATCCACATTTTCCAGCATTCTCCAAGTTTCTCATTTCCAAACAAAAACCTCCCACTTTTTATACATGCTGTACTGTTGATTTTTTTTGAATTTTGGCACAGTTATGTGTTATACATGATACAAATTAATTAGTTATAAATAAATAGACCTGCTAGAGCAAAACGTGAAACTGTTTCAGTTCCAGTCATTGGTTCCTACAAGTGTAGAAGCAGAGCTAGTGGATAAGTTGAGTGTAAAGTGGTGTCAAGTTACAGTGGTCAGGAAGTGTCACTGGCGGACAAGGACTGGCCTCCTTCGACCTCCGGCTGCAGTCATGTTGGGCAACAAGTGCATAACTTGCTACAGGAAAGGTTGACTTGGCAGTGGACTACAGCTGGAGGAAACATGAGTAACTGTTTAAAGCCACAAAATTCACCAGGTTTATGAAGGTTTAAAAATACACAGCAAACTATTGGTCTAGTAGATGCTAAAGCTGTACACTGTGAGATTATCCAAAAAGTTAAGAAAAGCTCAAGTTAGTCCACCAAATCACTAGACTTGGCACCCCTCAGTGACACGCATTCCACAGATGGAACCACCACCTGAACAATATTTGTCACCGAACATGACAACAGGTAGAGGCAGTGACAGTGTCACCCAGTGTTGGGTCATGTCCTGCTCTGTGAGTCCACCAGCTGCAGGTGTCAAATGACGACAGACAAAATAATACAAGTTGGTAGAACCAGGCACGAATGTTTCCTGATCAAGGGGTGCAGTAAGAAAGCATTTAATATTGGTGCTTTTGTTAAAAAGAAACACTTCAGCTGTCAAAAGATGACCTCATGAGACCCACCTACCACAAATACTTGTATAGAAGCCAAGCGTTAGATCAATCTGGGGGAAGATAATATGTCAAGAAACGACCTGTATGAACAGGAAAACAAAGTTTTGCAGAGTTTGTATATGTGTGTGACTTCAGAGTTGTACCACTCACTGGAATCTATTAAATATTATCCTTTGACAGGTGTACAGATTTATGTTCAACTATGTAAAGTAATTATAGGTCTACCCAAGCAGTCAGAGTAAGTGACATTTTATATGGGTAGTGACAATCATAATAGTCCATAATCCTAAGGTAAAATGTTATGTTATTGGCTTATATGTGACTTGCAATTGGATAAGGTAAAATTTAATGCTCGTTCACTGGTATGTTAATTGTAGTGTATACAAATGTCATTAATCAAAGTGCAAAATTATCAAATGATACAAAACTTTGATGACATCTCACCTTTAACAATGTGACCTGTCACTACATGTATTATCATTCATCTGTTTCAACAATTTTGGCTAAATTCTTTGAAGTCATATTTTGGCACAATCTGATTGTGAGTAAGTCGTCCACCTGCTGGGGGTGATCACGGACCAGGGTGACCCCTTGTCACACAAGGTCGTGCTACTACCAAGGTCACCGACAACGTGTCATTTCAATATGCCAACCACGTCGAAGACTGTCCGCATGTATACTATACATTATTCTTAATTGAATTGACAAACAGCACATATCTGGTACTGTAAAAAACGATTTGTGTGCCATGGGCTCAAAACAAATAAATATTTTTTACTAGTCCAGAGTTAGGCAGTCTCACACATCATGTAATATTAAGGTAACTTCTTCTGTATGTGAATCTCTGTAGGGTAATGTGCCATCTATCAGCCAGTCAGTGGGAATCAGACAACTCAGTGACGTCACCAAGACATTAATCTTATTAACCGTCTAGCAACACCAACGTGTAGAATTATAGAGTTGATGCTATAAAGCTTCACTACAGTTAGTTCCCATCACTGTTATATAGTTTGGTTTGGAATTTTAAGAATATGTGTCTGATAGATGGAACTGTCTGTTAACTAGTAGATTTACCCTAGGCCAAGGTCAAAAGGGCTACTCTTGGTAGTCATTCTTAAAATTTATTAGCATTTTCAAAATTGTCAAGAGATGACAGGATGGGCCAGCAGCAAGGGTGAAGATAACTTGTTTTTGGAGTGGCTCAAACCACATCAATAAACTACCCCCCCACTTCATCTCACCACCAAGTGACTTGCTATAATCTACTGAAAAAAATTACTGATCATATTCTGAAATAGACATGATTCCTATTTACTTAAGCACAGGTACTGCTCTCGTAGACATGCATGCAGAACCTAAATCTCACATGTTTTGTGTAAGTAATGAGAACACTGACAAGACTGATGCCACCACATGACTGAGCTTTCTCTGCTTACATCACAAGACTTCTACAGGCTTTGGAGATCATTTTTACCATGACTTGCAGTCACACACAAATTGCACGCTGTTCTATCCGAATAAGTACTCTTAGAAGAATATTTACGTCGGTCCTTCACAGCTGCTTCCTGCCTCCAGACAGCCTATCACTTGCCCTGGTGTCAGGGTGACAACCCTGTACCATTGCATTCACAAACCGTCAAGACACATGAAGATTACTCTTCAAAACCACGTCGGAACGACTCCAAGATGAAGACATACACGTGGCAGTAGGCTGTCTTTCCGTCTGACAGCAGACATTGCTGGGTGTGGGAGACACGTCACCGAGTGAGGTGTCTACGTGTAGGTCTGGCCAATGGACACTCTGCTTGTGCGCGGCTCTATCTCCAGGGACGCCTTGTACGTCTCATCCTCATCCAAGATCTTAGACGGGTCCAGCAGGTAGTTGGTCACCTGACACACAGTAAGTCAACAGGTAAGTGCATTTGGTCACCTGACACACATAAAGTCAACAGGTAAGTGCTTGGTCACCTGACATACAAAAAGTCAACAGGTAAGTTCTTGGTCACCTGACACACAGAAAGTCAACAGGTAAGTGCTTGGTCACCTGACATACAGAAAGTCAACAGGTAAGTTCTTGGTCACCTGACACACAGAAAGTCAACAGGTAAGTTCTTGGTCACCTGACACACAGAAAGTCAACAGGTAAGTTCTTGGTCACCTGACACACAGAAAGTCAACAGGTAAGTTCTTGGTCACCTGACACACAGAAAGTCAACAGGTAAGTTCTTGGTCACCTGACACACAGAAAGTCAACAGGTAAGTTCTTGGTCACCTGACACACAGAAAGTCAACAGGTAAGTTCTTGGTCACCTGACACACAGTAAGTCAACAGGTAAGTTCTTGGTCACCTGACATACAGAAAGTCAACAGGTAAGTTCTTGGTCACCTGACACACAGAAAGTCAACAGGTCAGTTCTTAGTCACCTGACACACAGAAAGTCAACAGGTAAGTTCTTGGTCACCTGACATACAGTAAGTCAACAGGTAAGTTCTTGGTCACCTGACACACAGAAAGTCAACAGGTAAGTTCTTGGTCACCTGACACACAGTAAGTCAACAGGTAAGTTCTTGGTCACCTGACACACAGAAAGTCAACAGGTAAGTTCTTGGTCACCTGACATACAGAAAGTCAGCAGGTAAGTTCTTGGTCACCTGACACACAGAAAGTCAACAGGTCAGTTCTTAGTCACCTGACATACAGTAAGTCAACAGGTCAGTTCTTAGTCACCTGACACACAGAAAGTCAACAGGTAAGTGCTTGGTCACCTGACACACAGAAAGTCAACAGGTAAGTTCTTGGTCACCTGACACACAGTAAGTCAACAGGTAAGTTCTTGGTCACCTGACATACAGAAAGTCAACAGGTCAGTTCTTGGTCACCTGACATACAGAAAGTCAACAGGTAAGTTCTTGGTCACCTGGCACACAGAAAGTCAACAGGTAAGTTCTTGGTCACCTGACACACAGTAAGTCAACAGGTAAGTGCTTGGTCACCTGACACACAGAAAGTCAACAGGTCAGTTCTTAGTCACCTGACACACAGAAAGTCAACAGGTAAGTTCTTAGTCACCTGACACACAGAAAGTCAACAGGTAAGTTCTTGGTCACCTGACATACAGAAAGTCAACAGGTAAGTTCTTGGTTACCTGACACACAGAAAGTCAACAGGTCAGTTCTTAGTCACCTGACATACAGAAAGTCAACAGGTAAGTTCTTGGTCATCTGACATACAGAAAGTCAACAGGTAAGTTCTTGGTTACCTGACACACAGAAAGTCAACAGGTCAGTTCTTAGTCACCTGACACACAGAAAGTCAACAGGTAAGTTCTTGGTCATCTGACATACAGAAAGTCAACAGGTAAGTTCTTGGTTACCTGACACACATAAAGTCAACAGGTAAGTTCTTAGTCACCTGACACACAGAAAGTCAACAGGTAAGTTCTTGGTCACCTGACATACAGAAAGTCAACAGGTAAGTTCTTGGTCACCTGACACACAGAAAGTCAACAGGTCAGTTCTTAGTCACCTGACACACAGAAAGTCAACAGGTCAGTTCTTGGTCACCTGACACACAGAAAGTCAACAGGTAAGTTCTTGGTCACCTGACATACAGTAAGTCAACAGGTAAGTTCTTGGTCACCTGACACACAGAAAGTCAACAGGTAAGTTCTTGGTCACCTGACATACAGTAAGTCAACAGGTAAGTTCTTGGTCACCTGACATACAGAAAGTCAACAGGTAAGTTCTTGGTCACCTGACATACATAAAGTCAGCAGGTAAGTTCTTGGTCAACTGACATACAGTAAGTCAACAGGTCAGTTCTTAGTCACCTGACACACAGAAAGTCAACAGGTAAGTGCTTGGTCACCTGACATACAGAAAGTCAACAGGTAAGTTCTTAGTCACCTGACACACAGAAAGTCAACAGGTCAGTTCTTAGTCACCTGACACACAGAAAGTCAACAGGTAAGTTCTTAGACACCTGACACACAGAAAGTCAACAGGTAAGTTCTTGGTCACCTGACACACAGAAAGTCAACAGGTAAGTTCTTGGTCACCTGACACACAGTAAGTCAACAGGTAAGTTCTTGGTCACCTGACACACAGAAAGTCAACAGGTAAGTTCTTGGTCACCTGACACACAGAAAGTCAACAGGTAAGTTCTTAGGTCACCTGACACACAGAAAGTCAACAGGTAAGTTCTTAGGCACCTGACACACAGAAAGTCAACAGGTAAGTTCTTGGTCACCTGACACACAGAAAGTCAACAGGTAAGTTCTTGGTCACCTGACATACAGTAAGTCAACAGGTAAGTGCTTGGTCACCTGACACACAGAAAGTCAACAGGTAAGTGCTTGGTCACCTGACACACATAAAGTCAACAGGTCAGTTCTTAGTCACCTGACATACAGAAAGTCAACAGGTAAGTTCTTAGACACCTGACACACAGAAAGTCAACAGGTAAGTTCTTGGTCACCTGACACCCAGAAAGTCAGCAGGTAAGTTCTTGGTCACCTGACACCCAGAAAGTCAGCAGGTAAGTTCTTGGTCACCTGACACCCAGAAAGTCAGCAGGTAAGTTATTGGTCACCTGACACACAGAAAGTCAGCAGGTAAGTTCTTGGTCACCTGACATACAGAAAGTCAGCAGGTAAGTTCTTGGTCACCTGAAAAATAAAAAGAAAGTCAACAGGTAAGTTCTTAGTCACCTGACACACAGAAAGTCAACAGGTAAGTTCTTAGTCACCTGACATACAGAAAGTCAGCAGGTAAGTTCTTAGTCACCTGACATACAGAAAGTCAACAGGTAAGTTCTTGGTCACCTGACATACAGAAAGTCAGCAGGTAAGTTCTTGGTCACCTGACATACAGAAAGTCAACAGGTAAGTGCTTGGTCACCTGACATACAGAAAGTCAACAGGTAAGTTCTTAGTCACCTGACACACAGTAAGTCAACAGGTAAGTTCTTAGTCACCTGACACACAGAAAGTCAACAGGTAAGTTCTTGGTCACCTGACACACAGAAAGTCAACAGGTAAGTTCTTGGTCACCTGACATACAGAAAGTCAGCAGGTAAGTTCTTGGTCACCTGACATACAGAAAGTCAACAGGTAAGTGCTTGGTCACCTGACATACAGAAAGTCAACAGGTAAGTTCTTAGTCACCTGACACACAGAAAGTCAACAGGTAAGTTCTTAGGGCACCTGACACACAGAAAGTCAACAGGTAAGTTCTTGGTCACCTGACATACAGAAAGTCAGCAGGTAAGTTCTTGGTCACCTGACACACAGAAAGTCAACAGGTAAGGTTTCCCCTTAAAAGTCACCTGACATACAGAAAGTCAACAGGTAAGTTCTTAGGGCACCTGACATACAGAAAGTCAACAGGTAAGTTCTTGGTCACCTGACACACAGAAAGTCAACAGGTAAGTTCTTGGTCACCTGACACACAGAAAGTCAACAGGTAAGTTCTTGGTCACCTGACATACAGAAAGTCAACAGGTAAGTGCTTGGTCACCTGACATACAGAAAGTCAACAGGTAAGTTCTTAGTCACCTGACACACAGAAAGTCAACAGGTAAGTTCTTAGTCACCTGACATACAGAAAGTCAGCAGGTAAGTTCTTGGTCACCTGACACACAGAAAGTCAACAGGTAAGTTCTTGGTCACCTGACACACAGAAAGTCAACAGGTAAGTTCTTAGTCACCTGACATACAGAAAGTCAGCAGGTAAGTTCTTAGTCACCTGACATACAGAAAGTCAACAGGTAAGTGCTTGGTCACCTGACATACAGAAAGTCAACAGGTAAGTTCTTAGTCACCTGACACACAGTAAGTCAACAGGTAAGTTCTTAGGGCACCTGACACACAGAAAGTCAACAGGTAAGTTCTTGGTCACCTGACACACAGAAAGTCAACAGGTAAGTTCTTGGTCACCTGACACACAGAAAGTCAACAGGTAAGTTCTTAGGTCACCTGACATACAGAAAGTCAGCAGGTAAGTTCTTGGTCACCTGACATACAGAAAGTCAACAGGTAAGTTCTTGGTCACCTGACACACAGAAAGTCAACAGGTAAGTTCTTGGTCACCTGACACACAGAAAGTCAACAGGTAAGTTCTTGGTCACCTGACATACAGAAAGTCAACAGGTAAGTTCTTGGTCACCTGACACACAGAAAGTCAACAGGTAAGTTCTTGGTCACC
Source organism: Ridgeia piscesae (assembly GCA_025642075.2). Taxonomy (NCBI): domain Eukaryota; kingdom Metazoa; phylum Annelida; class Polychaeta; order Sabellida; family Siboglinidae; genus Ridgeia; species Ridgeia piscesae. The sequence continues at coordinate 280,570 of JAODUO010001197.1, read as the reverse complement.
TGACATACAGAAAGTCAACAGGTAAGTTCTTGGTCACCTGACACACAGAAAGTCAGCAGGTAAGTTCTTAGTCACCTGACATACAGAAAGTCAACAGGTAAGTGCTTGGTCACCTGACACACAGAAAGTCAACAGGTAAGTTCTTAGTCACCTGACACACAGAAAGTCAACAGGTAAGTTCTTAGTCACCTGACATACAGAAAGTCAGCAGGTAAGTTCTTGGTCACCTGACACACAGAAAGTCAACAGGTAAGTTCTTGGTCACCTGACACACAAAAAGTCAACAGGTAAGTTCTTAGGGCACCTGACATACAGAAAGTCAACAGGTAAGTTCTTAGGGCACCTGACATACAGAAAGTCAACAGGTAAGTTCTTGGTCACCTGACACACAGAAAGTCAACAGGTAAGTTCTTGGTCACCTGACACACAGAAAGTCAACAGGTAAGTTCTTGGTCACCTGACATACAGAAAGTCAACAGGTAAGTTCTTAGTCACCTGACATACAGAAAGTCAACAGGTAAGTTCTTGGTCACCTGACATACAGAAAGTCAGCAGGTAAGTTCTTAGTCACCTGACATACAGAAAGTCAACAGGTAAGTTCTTGGTCACCTGACAACAGTAAGTCAACAGGTAAGTTCTTGGTCACCTGACACACAGAAAGTCAACAGGTAAGTTCTGTCACCTGACAATAGAAAGTCACAGGTAGTTCTTAGTCACTGTGCCACACTGAAAGTCACAGGTAAGTTCTTAGACAGTGACAACAGAAAGTCACAGGTGTTCTAGCCTCAAATGACCACTTAAATCAACAAATACACATCACAGGAAGGGGGAAGAGAACAGAGATAAAGAATTGATTGTTGTATGGATAGAGATAAAGTCACTGGAAGATTCTGGTCAGTTTCCGGAAAATAAGAGTAAATTGAATCTTAGAACTTACATCTACAAATCATACAAAATTCTGTCACTGACATACGTGTGGAAATGGAGATCTCTTATCACCATGGCCACAGAAAGTAAAACTAACATGGACAAATGACAGAATATGGTGCAACATTTCATATTGAAGATAACAAAAACATACTAGGAAGAGAAACTGAGCAAATGTGAAAGATGAATTAGGTAGTTGCTACGTATGAGTAACAGCACTCGACAGGCAAGTATCTGGACATCCTTCAAGAGTCACAGTGAATGCTTGAGAATCTACTGAATCAACAAAATCCACAGAATAGTGGAACATGGATACTACACACAGTGCACAGAAAAGCTAGTACTAACATACAAAATGTACAGTTAGTCATTTCAATTGACAAAAAATAACAGTTAGAGAAACTGGCAAGATAAAAGAATTAGGTAGTCTGGTCACTGGTCAGCATGACAGGTCAGATCTGGACCATGCCTGGTCACATGGAGAAGTTAGACCCCACAGATGTCGTCATTGTATTTTAGTCACCTGACATAAATAAATAACAGGTACAGTAGAGTGTACAGTGTCCAGTTAATCATGGACAAAACACATACAGTAGGAATAGTAACAAGAAATACTCACACTTCAGTACAACTCACAGTGATTGTCATGCAGGTCACACCTACAACATCACTCACAGTGAAATTGAAGTGCTCATCACCACTACATCAATGATGACAGGTCTCACCTGACATACATCACAGTGATGACAGTGTACACCTACACAAAGTAGAACAACACAACAACTACAGTGATGACAGTCTCACACCTACAACACACTCACAGTGATGACAGTCTCACACCTACAACACACTACAGTGATGACAGTCTCACACCTACAACACACTCACAGTGATGACAGTCTCACACCTACAACACACTCACAGTGATGACAGTCTCACACCTACAACACACTCACAGTGATGACAGTCTCACACCTACAACACACTCACAGTGATGACAGTCTCACACCTACAACACACTCACAGTGATGACAGTCTCACACCTACAACACACTCACAGTGATGACATGTCTCACACCTACAACACACTCACAGTGATGACAGTCTCACACCTACAACACACTCACAGTGATGACAGTCTCACACCTACAACACACTCACAGTGATGACAGTCTCACACCTACAACACACTCACAGTGATGACAGTCTCACACCTACAACACACTCACAGTGATGACAGTCTCACACCTACAACACACTCACAGTGATGACAGTCTCACACCTACAACACACTCACAGTGATGACAGTCTCACACCTACAACACACTCACAGTGATGACAGTCTCACACCTACAACACACTCACAGTGATGAGTCTCACACCTACAACACACTCACAGTGATGACAGTCTCACACCTACAACACACTCACAGTGATGACAGTCTCACACCTACAACACACTCACAGTGATGACAGTCTCACACCTACAACACACTCACAGTGATGACAGTCTCACACCTACAACACACTCACAGTGATGACAGTCTCACACCTACAACACACTCACAGTGATGACAGTCTCACACCTACAACACACTCACAGTGATGACAGTCTCACACCTACAACACACTCACAGTGATGACAGTCTCACACCTACAACACACTCACAGTGATGACAGTCTCACACCTACAACACACTCACAGTGATGACAGTCTCACACCTACAACACACTCACAGTGATGACAGTCTCACACCTACAACACACTCACAGTGATGACAGTCTCACACCTACAACACACTCACAGTGATGACAGTCTCACACCTACAACACACTCACAGTGATGACAGTCTCACACCTACAACACACTCACAGTGATGACAGTCTCACACCTACAACACACTCACAGTGATGACAGTCTCACACCTACAACACACAGTGATGACAGTCTCACACCTACAACACACTCACAGTGATGACAGTCTCACACCTACAACACACTCACAGTGATGACAGTCTCACACCTACAACACACTCACAGTGATGACAGTCTCACACCTACAACACACTCACAGTGATGACAGTCTCACACCTACAACACACAGTGATGACAGTCTCACACCTACAACACACTCACAGTGATGACAGTCTCACACCTACAACACACTCACAGTGATGACAGTCTCACACCTACAACACACTCACAGTGATGACAGTCTCACACCTACAACACACTCACAGTGATGACAGTCTCACACCTACAACACACTCACAGTGATGACAGTCTCACACCTACAACACACTCACAGTGATGACAGTCTCACACCTACAACACACTCACAGTGATGACAGTCTCACACCTACAACACACTCACAGTGATGACAGTCTCACACCTACAACACACTCACAGTGATGACAGTCTCACACCTACAACACACTCACAGTGATGACAGTCTCACACCTACAACACACTCACAGTGATGACAGTCTCACACCTACAACACACTCACAGTGATGACAGTCTCACACCTACAACACACTCACAGTGATGACAGTCTCACACCTACAACACACTCACAGTGATGACAGTCTCACACCTACAACACACTCACAGTGATGACAGTCTCACACCTACAACACACTCACAGTGATGACAGTCTCACACCTACAACACACTCACAGTGATGACAGTCTCACACCTACAACACACTCACAGTGATGACAGTCTCACACCTACAACACACTCACAGTGATGACAGTCTCACACCTACAACACACTCACAGTGATGACAGTCTCACACCTACAACACACTCACAGTGATGACAGTCTCACACCTACAACACACTCACAGTGATGACAGTCTCACACCTACAACACACTCACAGTGATGACAGTCTCACACCTACAACACACTCACAGTGATGACAGTCTCACACCTACAACACACTCACAGTGATGACAGTCTCACACCTACAACACACTCACAGTGATGACAGTCTCACACCTACAACACACTCACAGTGATGACAGTCTCACACCTACAACACACTCACAGTGATGACAGTCTCACACCTACAACACACTCACAGTGATGACAGTCTCACACCTACAACACACTCACAGTGATGACAGTCTCACACCTACAACACACTCACAGTGATGACAGTCTCACACCTACAACACACTCACAGTGATGACAGTCTCACACCTACAACACACTCACAGTGATGACAGTCTCACACCTACAACACACTCACAGTGATGACAGTCTCACACCTACAACACACTCACAGTGATGACAGTCTCACACCTACAACACACTCACAGTGATGACAGTCTCACACCTACAACACACTCACAGTGATGACAGTCTCACACCTACAACACACTCACAGTGATGACAGTCTCACACCTACAACACACTCACAGTGATGACAGTCTCACACCTACAACACACTCACAGTGATGACAGTCTCACACCTACAACACACTCACAGTGATGACAGTCTCACACCTACAACACACTCACAGTGATGACAGTCTCACACCTACAACACACTCACAGTGATGACAGTCTCACACCTACAACACACTCACAGTGATGACAGTCTCACACCTACAACACACTCACAGTGATGACAGTCTCACACCTACAACACACTCACAGTGATGACAGTCTCACACCTACAACACACTCACAGTGATGACAGTCTCACACCTACAACACACTCACAGTGATGACAGTCTCACACCTACAACACACTCACAGTGATGACAGTCTCACACCTACAACACACTCACAGTGATGACAGTCTCACACCTACAACACACTCACAGTGATGACAGTCTCACACCTACAACACACTCACAGTGATGACAGTCTCACACCTACAACACACTCACAGTGATGACAGTCTCACACCTACAACACACTCACAGTGATGACAGTCTCACACCTACAACACACTCACAGTGATGACAGTCTCACACCTACAACACACTCACAGTGATGACAGTCTCACACCTACAACACACTCACAGTGATGACAGTCTCACACCTACAACACACTCACAGTGATGACAGTCTCACACCTACAACACACTCACAGTGATGACAGTCTCACACCTACAACACACTCACAGTGATGACAGTCTCACACCTACAACACACTCACAGTGATGACAGTCTCACACCTACAACACACTCACAGTGATGCAGTCTCACACCTCAACACACTCACAGTGATGACAGTCTCACACCTACAACACACTCACAGTGATGACAGTCTCACACCTACAACACACTCACAGTGATGACAGTCTCACACCTACAACACACTCACAGTGATGACAGTCTCACACCTACAACACACTCACAGTGATGACAGTCTCACACCTACAACACACTCACAGTGATGACAGTCTCACACCTACAACACACTCACAGTGATGACAGTCTCACACCTACAACACACTCACAGTGATGACAGTCTCACACCTACAACACACTCACAGTGATGACAGTCTCACACCTACAACACACTCACAGTGATGACAGTCTCACACCTACAACACACTCACAGTGATGACAGTCTCACACCTACAACACACTCACAGTGATGACAGTCTCACACCTACAACACACTCACAGTGATGACAGTCTCACACCTACAACACACTCACAGTGATGACAGTCTCACACCTACAACACACTCACAGTGATGACAGTCTCACACCTACAACACACTCACAGTGATGACAGTCTCACACCTACAACACACTCACAGTGATGACAGTCTCACACCTACAACACACTCACAGTGATGACAGTCTCACACCTACAACACACTCACAGTGATGAGTCTCACACCTACAACACACTCACAGTGATGACAGTCTCACACCTACAACACACTCACAGTGATGACAGTCTCACACCTACAACACACTCACAGTGATGACAGTCTCACACCTACAACACACTCACAGTGATGACAGTCTCACACCTACAACACACTCACAGTGATGACAGTCTCACACCTACAACACACTCACAGTGATGACTGTCTCACACCTACAACACACTCACAGTGATGACAGTCTCACACCTACAACACACTCACAGTGATGACAGTCTCACACCTACAACACACTCACAGTGATGACTGTCTCACACCTACAACACACTCACAGTGATGCTCTCACACCTACAACACACTCACAGTGATGACAGTCTCACACCTACAACACACTCACAGTGATGACAGTCTCACACCTACAACACACTCACAGTGATGACAGTCTCACACCTACAACACACTCACAGTGATGACAGTCTCACACCTACAACACACTCACAGTGATGACAGTCTCACACCTACAACACACTCACAGTGATGACAGTCTCACACCTACAACACACTCACAGTGATGACAGTCTCACACCTACAACACACTCACAGTGATGACAGTCTCACACCTACAACACACTCACAGTGATGACAGTCTCACACCTACAACACACTCACAGTGATGACAGTCTCACACCTACAACACACTCACAGTGATGACAGTCTCACACCTACAACACACTCACAGTGATGACAGTCTCACACCTACAACACACTCACAGTGATGACAGTCTCACACCTACAACACACTCACAGTGATGACAGTCTCACACCTACAACACACCACAGTGATGACAGTCTCACACCTACAACACACTCACAGTGATGACAGTCTCACACCTACAACACACTCACAGTGATGACAGTCTCACACCTACAACACACTCACAGTGATGACAGTCTCACACCTACAACACACTCACAGTGATGACAGTCTCACACCTACAACACACTCACAGTGATGACAGTCTCACACCTACAACACACTCACAGTGATGACAGTCTCACACCTACAACACACTCACAGTGATGACAGTCTCACACCTACAACACACTCACAGTGATGACAGTCTCACACCTACAACACACTCACAGTGATGACAGTCTCACACCTACAACACACTCACAGTGATGACAGTCTCACACCTACAACACACTCACAGTGATGACAGTCTCACACCTACAACACACTCACAGTGATGACAGTCTCACACCTACAACACACTCACAGTGATGACAGTCTCACACCTACAACACACTCACAGTGATGACTGTCTCACACCTACAACACACTCACAGTGATGACAGTCTCACACCTACAACACACTCACAGTGATGACAGTCTCACACCTACAACACACTCACAGTGATGACAGTCTCACACCTACAACACACTCACAGTGATGACAGTCTCACACCTACAACACACTCACAGTGATGACAGTCCACACCTACAACACACACAGAACACCACACACTACAACACACCACAGTGATGACAGTCTCACACCTACAACACACACACATGATGACAGTCTACACACAACACACACACACAGTGATGACAGTCTACACACACACAACCACACACACACTGATGACATTCACACACAAACACAACACACCAAGCGATGACAGTCTTACACACAAACCCAACACACTGGAGTGATGACAGTCTTACACACAAGACCAACACACTGGAGTGATGACAGTCTTACACACAAGACCAACACACTAGAGTGATGACAGTCTTACACACAAGGCCAACACACTGGAGTGATGACAGTCTTACACACAAGACCAACACACTGGAGTGATGACAGTCTTACACACAAGACCAACACACTAGAGTGATGACAGTCTTACACACAAGGCCAACATAATGGAGTGATGGCAGTCTTACACACAAGACCAACACACTGGAGTGATGACAGTCTTACACACAAGACCAACACACTGGAGTGATGACAGTCGTACACACAAGACCAACACACTGGAGTGATGAGTCTCATACACAAGACCAACACACCAGAGTGATGACAGTCTCACACACAAGACCAACACACCGGAGTGATGACAGTCTCACACACAAGACCAACACACTGGAGTGATGACAGTCTCACACACAAGACCAACACACTGGAGAGATGACAGTCTCACACACAAGACCAACACACTGGAGTGATGACAGTCTCACACACAAGACCAACACACTGGAGTGATGACAGTCTCACACACAAGACCAACACACTGGAGAGATGACAGTCTCACACACAAGACCAACACACTGGAGAGATGACTGTCTCACACACAAGACCAACACACTGGAGTGATGACAGTCTCACACATAAGACCAACACACTGGAGAGTTGACAGTCTCACACACAAGACCAACACACTGGAGAGTTGACAATCTCACACACAAGACCAACCCACTGGAGTGATGACAGTCTCACACACAAGACCAACACACTGGAGAGTTGACAATCTCACACACAAGACCAACACACTGGAGTGATGACAGTCTCACACACAAGACCAACACACTGGAGTGATGACAGTCTCACACACAAGACCAACACACTGGAGAGATGACAGTCTCACACACAAGACCGACACACTGGAGTGATGACAGTCTCACACACAAGACCAACACACTGGAGAGTTGACAGTCTCACACACAAGACCAACACACTGGAGTGATGACAGTCTCACACACAAGACCAACACACTGGAGTGATGACAGTCTCACACAGAAGACCAACACACTGGAGAGATGACAGTCTCCCACACAAGACCAACACACTGGAGTGATGACAGTCTCACACACAAGACCGACACACTGGAGTGATGAGTCTTACACACAAGACCAACACACTGGAGTGATGACAGTCTCCCACACAAGACCAACACACTGGAGAGTTGACAGTCTCATACACAAGACCAACACACTGGAGTGATGACAGTCTCCCACACAAGACCAACACACTGGAGTGATGACAGTCTCATACACAAGACCAACACACTGGAGTGATGAGTCTTACACACAAGACCAACACACTGGAGTGATGACAGTCTCATACACAAGACCAACACACTGGAGAGATGACAGTCTCATACACAAGACCAACACACTGGAGTGATGACAGTCTCATACACAAGACCAACACACTGGAGTGATGACAGTCTCATACACAAGACCAACACACTGGAGTGATGACAGTCTCATACACAAGACCAACACACTGGAGTGATGACAGTCTCATACACAAGACCAACACACTGGAGTGATGACAGTCTCATACACAAGACCAACACACTGGAGTGATGAGTCTTACACACAAGACCAACACACTGGAGTGATGACAGTCTCATACACAAGACCAACACACTGGAGAGATGACAGTCTCATACACAAGACCAACACACTGGAGTGATGACAGTCTCATACACAAGACCAACACACTGGAGTGATGACAGTCTCACACACAAGACCAACACACTGGAGTGATGACAGTCTCACACACAAGACCAACACACTGGAGTGATGACAGTCTCATACACAAGACCAACACACTGGAGTGATGAGTCTTACACACAAGACCAACACACTGGAGTGATGAGTCTTACACACAAGACCAACACACTGGAGTGATGACAGTCTCATACACAAGACCAACACACTGGAATGATGAGTCTTACACACAAGACCAACACACTGGAGTGGTGAGTCTTACACACAAGACCAACACACTGGAGTGATGAGTCTTACACACAAGACCAACACACTGGAGTGGTGAGTCTTACACACAAGACCAACACACTGGAGTGGTGAGTCTTACACACAAGACCAACACACTGGAGTGATGAGTCTTACACACAAGACCAACACACTGGAGTGGTGAGTCTTACACACAAGACCAACACACTGGAGTGGTGAGTCTTACACACAAGACCAACACACTGGAATGATGAGTCTTACACACAAGACCAACACACTGGAGTGGTGAGTCTTACACACAAGACCAACACACTGGAGTGATGAGTCTTACACACAAGACCAACACACTGGAGTGATGAGTCTTACACACAAGACCAACACACTGGAGTGATGAGTCTTACACACAAGACCAACACACTGGAGTGATGAGTCTTACACACAAGACCAACACACTGGAGTGATGACAGTCTCATACACAAGACCAACACACTGGAGTGATGACTGTCTCACACACAAGACCAACACACTGGAGTGATGAGTCTTACACACAAGACCAACACACTGGAGTGATGAGTCTCACACACAAGACCAACACACTGGAGTGATGAGTCTTACACACAAGACCAACACACTGGAGTGGTGAGTCTTACACACAAGACCAACACACTGGAGTGGTGAGTCTTACACACAAGACCAACACGTCTGGACAACTCAGAGGTTCCTCGTTTCCGCCTTCTTACAAAGCCCTGAGTAGGGCCTGCGTGACTCCCAATGTAAACAACGAGTTGGGTTGAACTACCTGAAGCAGGTGTCTCACCTGTGAAGTGCCTCCCGCATGTTCTTGAACCTCCCTTCAGAGGTCACTAGTGTCTGTAACTTGTCAATCATTTGCTTTTGCTGAAACAAACAACAGTCTTGTTACTACAGTTCTTCCATCCTGTCTTTTATTTACCTGTTTCTAAGTTACCCTCACACGCTTCTCCCTATCGCATTTAGCCAATCAGACGCTGAACAGCCAACAGCAGCCAGATGCCCATTTCCTGAATGCAACCAGTTACTAACAGTTACTAACAGTTACTAACAGTTACTAACAGTTACTAACAGTTACTAACAGTTACTAACTTCTAACTTTGACAACATGTGGAGGTCTTCTTATGTAACTGATGTCACTGTATTACTGACAGGATCTTATGAGCCTGAGGGTGTTTGTTCACATGGCTTTGTAGTTTGTACACATACGTAGCATTTTATGTAAGCACATTTGGACAGTACCTATCGCATTTCTCATGTTTATATTAAAAGTTGACTAGTATATTTAGCACCGTTTTCTGCAAAGTTCAAGTAACTTTCAGAAAAGAAAAGAACAATGATAAGAACTAAAGTTTAAAAAGTTAATTAAACCAACAGTTGTATAATTTGTTGTTGTAATAATGAGATCCAAGTGTGGATTTTTAAATTTGTGAATAGTTGTGAAAATATTGACACAAATACCTTCTCTGGGTTATGAAAGATAGAAAAACTAGGAGACATGAATAACATTAGTGCAGGGACAGTGTAGATTAGGTATAGCAATAATTCCTTCTTACAGTGGAGTATAAATGAATGGAATAGATTATCTGCTGACAGCATGAGTGTTTTAAAATGAGGTTGGACTCCCAATTATCATAAATTCTGCACATGATAATCATGTTACATTTCTTAAAGTCTACGTCACACTGGATCTTTCCTGACCTGCTTTGAGAGTTTCTCCCACGTCTTCTTGAGCCTGTAGACTGAGCTGTTGACAAAGGCGGCACAGATCTGTAGCACGCCGTTGTAGTTGTGCATGCAGCGACAGATGTCTGCGATGGCACCCCACTTCTCTATACACGCAACCCTCTCCTGCACGTTCTGACGGTGGATGATCTCGTACACCACCAGGCGGCTCACCTTCAGTCAACAACGTCTCAGTTTACATGTCAATGTGGTTTTGACATATTTTGATGCACTGCGTATATTATTATGATTATCACTAAGTCTGCTATTATTATTATTATTATCAGTAACATTTATGTCTAAGCTTTCATTGTGTGAATTAATCTGTTTGTACAAACTGAGGAGTGCATCAGTAATTTAGTATTTGATGATGGTCAGATTATAAATATATAAATTATAGGTATCTATACTTATAAAGCAGTGACATATCATTGTAAATGCATTTATTGTTGATTGTTACATGTGTCAGGAAATGATCTCAATGTAAAGTTATTTTTTTGTAAACACATTGTGATTATGTGTATCATGCAAATGATTGTTACAATTATCAGACAACAGTCATTGTAAACACATTCACTGTTACATCTGCCAATCTACTAAATCTCATTGTAAATACATAAACTTACACACGCCAGTCAACAATGTTGACTGACTATTCACTTTACTGTCACTGTCAGTCAACGTCTCACTGTAAACACCTTCTGTTCATATCTGTCAGGCAAATGTCTGCTCCTGTCTATGTTCCTAGCCACTGTGTCTACTCCTATCAACCAGTCATCTCTACTTCCATCAACCAGTCATCTCTACTCCCATCAACCAGTGATCTCTACTCCCATCAACCAGTCATCTCTATCTCCACATCAGCCAGTCATCTCTACTCCCATCAGCCAGTCATCTGTACTCCCATCAACCACTCATCTCTACTCCCATCAACCACTCATCTCTACTCCCATCAACCAGTCATCTCTACTCCCACCAATCAGTCATGTCTACTCCCATCAACCAGTCATCTCTACTCCCATCATCCAGTCATCTCTACTCCCATCAACCAGTCATCTCTACTCCCACCAATCAGTCATGTCTACTCCCATCAACCAGTCATGTCTACTCCCATCAACCAGTCATGTCTACTCCCATCAACCAGTCATCTGTACTCCCATCAGCCAGTCATCTGTACTCCCACCAACCAGTGATCTCTACTCCCATCAACCACTCATCTCTACTCCCATCAGCCAGTCATCTCTACTCCCATCAACCACTCATCTCTACTCCCATCAACCAGTCATCTCTACTCCCACCAATCAGTCATGTCTACTCCCATCAACCACTCATCTCTACTCCCATCAACCAGTCATCTCTACTCCCATCAACCAGTCATCTCTACTCCCATCAACCAGTCATCTCTACTCCCACCAATCAGTCATGTCTACTCCCATCAACCAGTCATCTCTACTCCCATCAACCAGTCATCTCTACTCCCATCAACCAGTCATCTCTACTCCCATCAACCAGTCATCTCTACTCCCATCAACCAGTCATCTCTACTCCCACCAATCAGTCATGTCTACTCCCATCAACCACTCATCTCTACTCCCATCAACCAGTCATCTCTACTCCCACCAATCAGTCATGTCTACTCCCATCAACCAGTCATCTCTACTCCCATCATCCAGTCATCTCTACTCCCATCAACCAGTCATCTCTACTCCCACCAATCAGTCATGTCTACTCCCATCAACCAGTCATGTCTACTCCCATCAACCAGTCATGTCTACTCCCATCAACCAGTCATCTGTACTCCCATCAGCCAGTCATCTGTACTCCCACCAACCAGTGATCTCTACTCCCATCAACCACTCATCTCTACTCCCATCAGCCAGTCATCTCTACTCCCATCAACCACTCATCTCTACTCCCATCAGCCAGTCATCTCTACTCCCATCAACCACTCATCTCTACTCCCATCAACCAGTCATCTCTACTCCCACCAATCAGTCATGTCTACTCCCATCAACCAGTCATCTCTACTCCCATCAACCAGTCATCTCTACTCCCATCAACCACTCATCTCTACTCCCACCAATCAGTCATGTCTACTCCCATCAACCAGTCATCTCTACTCCCATCAACCAGTCATCTCTACTCCCACCAATCAGTCATGTCTACTCCCATCAACCAGTCATCTCTACTCCCATCAGCCAGTCATCTCTACTCCCATCAACCAGTCATCTCTACTCCCATCAGCCAGTCATCTGTACTCCCACCAACCAGTGATCTCTACTCCCATCAACCACTCATCTCTACTCCCATCAGCCAGTCATCTCTACTCCCATCAACCACTCATCTCTACTCCCATCAACCAGTCATCTCTACTCCCATCAACCAGTCATCTCTACTCCCATCAACCAGTCATCTCTACTCCCACCAATCAGTCATGTCTACTCCCATCAACCAGTCATCTCTACTCCCATCAGCCAGTCATCTCTACTCCCATCAACCAGTCATCTCTACTCCCATCAGCCAGTCATCTGTACTCCCACCAACCAGTGATCTCTACTCCCATCAACCACTCATCTCTACTCCCATCAGCCAGTCATCTCTACTCCCATCAACCACTCATCTCTACTCCCATCAACCAGTCATCTCTACTCCCATCAACCAGTCATCTCTACTCCCATCAACCAGTCATCTCTACTCCCACCAATCAGTCATGTCTACTCCCATCAACCAGTCATCTCTACTCCCATCAACCAGTCATCTCTACTCCCATCAACCAGTCATCTCTACTCCTCATCAACCAGTCATCTCTACTCCCATCAACCAGTCATCTCTACTCCCATAAAGCCAGTCATCTCTACTCCCATCAACCACTCATCTCTACTCCCATCAACCAGTCATCTCTACTCCCATCAACCAGTCATCTCTACTCCCACCAATCAGTCATGTCTACTCCCATCAACCAGTCATCTCTACTCCCATCAACCAGTCATCTCTACTCCCATCAGCCAGTCATCTCTACTCCCATCAACCAGTCATCTCTACTCCCATCAACCAGTCATCTCTACTCCCATCAGCCAGTCATCTCTACTCCCATCAACCAGTCATCTCTACTCCCATCAACCAGTCATCTCTACTCCCATCAGCCAGTCATCTCTACTCCCATCAACCACTCATCTCTACTCCCATCAACCAGTCATCTCTACTCCCATCAACCACTCATCTCTACTCCCATCAACCAGTCATCTCTACTCCCATCAACCAGTCATCTCTACTCCCATCAACCAGTCATCTCTACTCCCACCAATCAGTCATGTCTACTCCCATCAACCAGTCATCTCTACTCCCATCAACCAGTCATCTCTACTCCCATCAACCAGTCATCTCTACTCCCATCAGCCAGTCATCTCTACTCCCATCAGCCAGTCATCTGTACTCCAACCAACCAGTCATCTCTACCCGGTACTCCCATCAACCACTCATCTCTACTCCCATCAACCAGTCATCTGTACTCCCATAAACCAGTCATCTCTATTCCCATCAGCCAGTCATCTGAACTCCCATCAACCAGTCATCTGTACTCCCATCAACCAGTCGTCTCTACTCCCACCAATCAGTCATGTCTACTCCCATCAACCAGTCATCTCTACTTCCATCAACCAGTCATCTCTACTCCCATCAACCAGTCATCTCTACTCCCATCAACCAGTCATCTATACTCCCATCAACCAGTCATCTATACCCTCATCAACCAGTCATCTCTACTCCCATCAACCAGTCATCTATACTCCCATCAACCAGTCATCTATACCCTCATCAACCAGTCATCTCTACTCCCATCAACCAGTCATCTCTACTCCCATCAACCAGTCATCTATACCCTCATCAACCAGTCATCTCTACTCCCATCAACCAGTCATCTCTACTCCCATCAACCAGTCATCTATACCCTCATCAACCAGTCATCTCTACTCCCACCAATCAGTCATGTCTACTCCCATCAACCAGTCATCTCTACTCCCATCAACCAGTCATCTGTACTCCCATCAACCAGTCATCTATACCCTCATCAACCAGTCACCTCTACTCCCATCAACCAGTCAACTTAATTCTCTTTATATCTGCCTTATTTTATTTCCCACTCGTCTGCATGCTGCTGTAGACACGAGACACACCTCATTGAACCTCTTGCTGACCAGCAGTACATGAGGAGCCTTCACAGACTTGTCTGGCTTCATCCACGCCTGACTCAGCAGCTCCCTGTCAGCATTGTCACATGGGTATCAGGCATCGATCGGTAGACACCACCAGGATTGGTACTTGACATAATGACTGCCATCTATCATTCACCCTCATAACTGCCATCTACTGCATGAATTAATGTATGAGTTACCGACAAAACGTTCTCCATTTTAAGAACCGAATGCCATTGTGTTCCTTTCTTAGAGTTCATAATCCCAAATTGAGAGAATGGTAGCACCGTACCTGTTGCAGATTTAGCAGCTAGCAACCTTCTTAATGCCAACAAGACTGTCTTATAAGTAAATGGTGAAATGTTTTAATAAACAAACAAATTTACACAAGTATATGATGTTAAATAATGTTTTTACTTTGAGAACGGAGTTGGACTCTCACTGAAAGTTGTTTTTGTGGCCAGTACATTTCAGCCACTTCCCAAGGTCTTCATCAGCACACTGACTGACTGACATGTACAGGCCACACAACTAGTGTCTTGAGAGGTAGAACATGTACAGGCCACACAACTAGTGTCTTGAGAGGTAGAACATGTACAGGCCACACAACTAGTGTCTTGAGAGGTGTAACATGTACAGGCCACACAACTAGTGTCTTGAGAGGTGTAACATGTACAGGCCACACAACTAGTGTCTTGAGAGGTAGAACATGTACAGGCCACACAACTAGTGTCTTGAGAGGTAGAACATGTACAGGCCACACAACTAGTGTCTTGAGAGGTGTAACAGGTACAGGCCACACAACTAGTGTCTTGAGAGGTAGAACATGTACAGGCCACACAACTAGTGTCTTGAGAGGTGTAACAGGTACAGGCCACACAACTAGTGTCTTGAGAGGTAGAACATGTACAGGCCACACAACTAGTGTCTTGAGAGGTAGAACATGTACAGGCCACACAACTAGTGTCTTGAGAGGTAGAACATGTACAGGCCACACAACTAGTGTCTTGAGAGGTAGAACATGTACAGGCCACACAACTAGTGTCTTGAGAGGTAGAACATGTACAGGCCACACAACTAGTGTCTTGAGAGGTGTAACATGTACAGGCCACACAACTAGTGTCTTGAGAGGTAGAACATGTACAGGCCACACAACTAGTGTCTTGAGAGGTAGAACATGTACAGGCCACACAACTAGTGTCTTGAGAGGTAGAACATGTACAGGCCACACAACTAGTGTCTTGAGAGGTGTAACATGTACAGGCCACACAACTAGTGTCTTGAGAGGTAGAACATGTACAGGCCACACAACTAGTGTCTTGAGAGGTAGAACATGTACAGGCCACACAACAAGTGTCTTGAGAGGTAGAACATGTACAGGCCACACAACTAGTGTCTTGAGAGGTGTAACATGTACAGGCCACACAACTAGTGTCTTGAGAGGTAGAACATGTACAGGCCACACAACTAGTGTCTTGAGAGGTAGAACATGTACAGGCCACACAACTAGTGTCTTGAGAGGTGTAACAGGTACAGGCCACACAACTAGTGTCTTGAGAGGTAGAACATGTACAGGCCACACAACTAGTGTCTTGAGAGGTGTAACAGGTACAGGCCACACAACTAGTGTCTTGAGAGGTAGAACATGTACAGGCCACACAACTAGTGTCTTGAGAGGTAGAACATGTACAGGCCACACAACTAGTGTCTTGAGAGGTAGAACATGTACAGGCCACACAACTAGTGTCTTGAGAGGTAGAACATGTACAGGCCACACAACTAGTGTCTTGAGAGGTAGAACATGTACAGGCCACACAACTAGTGTCTTGAGAGGTGTAACATGTACAGGCCACACAACTAGTGTCTTGAGAGGTAGAACATGTACAGGCCACACAACTAGTGTCTTGAGAGGTAGAACATGTACAGGCCACACAACTAGTGTCTTGAGAGGTAGAACATGTACAGGCCACACAACTAGTGTCTTGAGAGGTGTAACATGTACAGGCCACACAACTAGTGTCTTGAGAGGTAGAACATGTACAGGCCACACAACTAGTGTCTTGAGAGGTAGAACATGTACAGGCCACACAACAAGTGTCTTGAGAGGTAGAACATGTACAGGCCACACAACAAGTGTCTTGAGAGGTAGAACATGTACAGGCCACACAACTAGTGTCTTGAGAGGTAGAACATGTACAGGCCACACAACTAGTGTCTTGAGAGGTAGAACATGTACAGGCCACACAACTAGTGTCTTGAGAGGTAGAACATGTACAGGCCACACAACTAGTGTCTTGAGAGGTAGAACATGTACAGGCCACACAACTAGTGTCTTGAGAGGTGTAACATGTACAGGCCACACAACTAGTGTCTTGAGAGGTAGAACATGTACAGGCCACACAACTAGTGTCTTGAGAGGTAGAACATGTACAGGCCACACAACTAGTGTCTTGAGAGGTAGAACATGTACAGGCCACACAACTAGTGTCTTGAGAGGTGTAACATGTACAGGCCACACAACTAGTGTCTTGAGAGGTAGAACATGTACAGGCCACACAACTAGTG